>JAHZMV010006199.1:0-18217 GCA_027743765.1 Coecobrya sp. COE2
AGCAATGAGCATAATAATAGCATAATACACGTAGGTGTGAAAGATATGGAAGATGGACTTCAAAACAAGTGGTCATCGTCTACATAAATGCGGAGGGGAAAATGGAAGGATATCTGCATGAACAAGATAAAATGGACTAGTGCACACTGCCATAAATACCCAATTTGCCTTGCGTCATGAATCAAGAAACCAAGATTGAAATCTGTGGCTTCAACATGTTGTTGTCAGGCAGAAAAGTAAAGATGCAATAATAAGTGGTTGGTTTTGGGTACTAATGTCCTTCAACAGTTATAAAAAGAATAGCTTTAGCATTATCTACCGTCCAGTCTTCGCCAGTCCGTGAAGACGCTTGCATGCATCTCTGCAGAATTATTAATAGGTAGACATTGTTAAGCAATAGCAATGAACAGGTTAATTCTTTTGGCAGCCGTGATTGGGGCTGCAGTTCAATCTGCACCGATTGATAACACCAAACTGAGATTCAAAATTTCTGCAAGGGTGAGATAAATACATATAATATAAATTTTACTAAATTTTGTATGACTGTTTAGCAAAAACCTTTTTTAGGATTTACCTGACAAAGATACCATCGGCACAATTGATCCATACGTGGAAATATTTTACACTGAAGACGGACAGAAAGAAGAAACGCAATTGGGGCGAACAGCAACTTTGTCTGATACGGAGAATCCAGACTGGGGAGACGTCTTTGAATTCGATTTTAACAGAGCCAAGCGTCAGGTATAATTCAATTATAAATTTATGTGAGACTACTACAATGATGCTTATCAAGACTTTAATTGTATCAATTTTTATTGCTGGCAGAGATGGCATTTCAAAGTGTATGACCACGACAATGGCCGTGAGGATGATAAAGCTGGGCTTGCCTACGTTGATGTAGCTGACTATGTAGACAAGAATCAACAATTGAATGTAAATTTGAATAAGAAAGGGTATGGATTGATAAATCATTCACAAAAAATCGTACCCATGCAATATTTGGAAGGAATTTACATAATCGTAATATTGTTTTGTTCATGTAGATATTTGATCTTGAGCACGGTTGACCCATTACCAACAGCCCCTCCATTGCAAACCGTTCCCGTTGTACAGACAATTCAAACAGTTCCAGTAGTCCATCCAGCCACTGTTCCACTAGTCCCTGTAACCGGTGGCGTTTTAATTGTTCCCCAACACCAAACTGTGGTTGTACCTGACAAAGCAAAACTAAAATTCAAGTTATCTGCAACCGGATTACCTGACAAAGATAAAATCGGTTCAATTGATCCCTATGTGAAGTTGTACTACACGGAAGGTGCAAGCACGCAAGAAATTAAATTTGGACAGAGTGCTACAATAACTAACAATAAAAACCCGATTTGGGGTGAAACGTTTGAGTTTGATTATGACAGAAGCAAACAACAGGTACACACCGCAGACCATGATTTTTAAATGTTAAAACTCTTTTTATGAACGTATTTCAATTTTACATCTCTGGTCACATTTCCAGAAATGGCATCTCAAAATTTACGACTACGACCAAGGTGTTGAAGACGATTCCGGGGGAAAAGTGTGGGTGGAAGTTAATGATTATGTAACAAAGGGACAAGCAATCACTGTAAATCTCAGCAAGGGAGGGTAAGATGCACTTTTCGTAGACTTAATATAGATCGTATAAAGGTTTATGTTTTCCTTGATTGTCATGTTTTAAAACATTCGTCCACAGAACCTTATCCATTAACAATGCTAACCCTCAAGCTGCCCCAACCACTACTGCTGCCGTTCAACAGCCAGTGGTTCAACATGTCCCAGCTCCAGTAGCACCAGTGGTAATACCTGCACCACAAGCTCCGGCTGCCATTCAAACCACAAATCCTTTGACAAGGATAAAATTCAAATTATCTGCTAGGTCAGTTTACTGAGCATTATTTTATTTTCTCTTAAGTTGTATGGAATTGTAAGTATTTTTCAATTTGCATTCACAGTGGCCTAGATGACAAGGATATTTACGGAACGAGCGACCCGTATGTAAAGGTATTTTCAAAGATTGGATCAGAGCCTGAAAGGCTCGTTAGTTCTACAGCGAAACTAACCGACACGGAAAATCCCATGTGGCCGGATATTGTTGACTATGAATACGATCCCAGCAAACAACCGGTATGAAATTTTCATCCGTTGACATATTGCAAACAGATAAAAAACTGCTTCATGAAAGTACAAAAATGCTGATTGGTTCAACGATTTGAAATTTGCAGAAGCTTCACTTCTTGGTTTTGGATGACGATGAGGGACGAAGAGACGATGAGCTTGGGGATGCTTGGCTGGATGTCAATGAATACGTACAAAAGAATCAGGATCATTCCCTCAGTTTAAAGAAGGGAATCCTCAATATCCGTAAAGTTTAGGAGACAAATAAATGCTTAAATGTTTATAATCTTTCTATAATCTTTGATAATTGTTCCCAAGTATTTCATACTTTGTATTCTATTTATTTTAATGGGGAATGAATAAAACTTCCATCTCAGAAAATAATTGACATATATAACCTACATTTACTATACTAGTCAGTTATTGGGGTTACAACTAATGCTCCGCCTAATGGTTGAGTCAGAAACAACTGAACTGGTCGTACAGTTCCATTTTCCCTTGACTTTCTAATTTCACGAAGGTAGTCTTCAACCTGAACGTCCACTCGACCTAATGGATCATCAAAAGGGTTATACCAGGAATCGTCTTTATCCAGCACAAAAATACGCCATGTCTAATAATTAATCAAAACAATTAATCGGTTAACATAGTTAACAACGCACATTCATACATTTAACTTGCGTGTTAAATCAATTTTTCTGTTTGATCTTAATTCGCTTTTCATTCAAACCTGGTTTGCTCCACTAATGTACTGATATACAAAAACCTCATCCCAGTCCGGATTCAATGTATCCTTTCTTGGTGACGTTTGTCCAAACTTTTGCCAATGACGATGTTCTCCTTCCCTCCTCGTGGATGTAAAGAGAACTGCATACGGATCACTTGGGCCATCGAAATCAAAGTCACAATTTGGAAGATTTCTAACAAAACACAATCAAATCATCTTGGCGTTAGCTTTGCATGAAACAGAATTACGATAAGATCAATTGTTGCAACTTACATCGCAGCAAGTTTAAATTTTAAAGATTCTCCTTGAAACTGGCAGTTACTGTAAATTATGTGGCATGTAAATATTAAATACAAACATTTCAGTTTGAAAAACAATACTTTTGATTTCATTGTGCTTAATCGGAAGGAAATAAAAATAAAAGTTCGGAAATCGAATAAATCACGATAAACTATTTGATATTAGTCATCCGTCACTCACAAGATTACTTATTAATAATAACTATTTACCGAGACCTGTAACCGGGTATATCCAATAAATATTCTTTATTTGTAAATAGATCAAGTTCATAATGCAGTTGTTACATTGTTGTTCATTTCAATGATCAGGAAAAGGCCACCAAGAGACCCATGATGTGTCGGTTGATTTTTCATTCAGGTCGTTCATGATTCATGATAATTGCATATGGTGCATTGAAGCAGGTAGTGATGATGTATTAATTATTACGCAACTGCTATTTCGTTTCATGGACAAAAATGAATATTAATACGAGGAGTGATTTTGATAAACTGTCATGTTTAGTTTGCCGTAGTGTTAACAAAATTGCAAGGAAACTTTCATTGTTTATTTATACTATGCCTGTATTTGTCATTCATTGTAAATAAAACAATCGACAGGCCGTCAGCATTTCAATATCGAAGGTTGTCGCTGGCCGGATGCAACGCATGACGAATGTCGTTTTTCCAATAATTCAAATGCTTAAAAATGTCCAAAGAGACTTCTACGAAGATGTGTATGTAGATAATATGAGAGTATGGAGTAGAATAATAATGTAAGCTTTTCAAAATTTAGACTATTTTATTTATTTATTTATAATGACTAAGTTTTCAAGCTAACACTCATTAATCGAGGTAATTCCAATTTTTTATTACTTTTATTCATCCTTCACAGGATTAACAAGGAGCACACCTCCAATTGGATGAGATAAAAACATTTTAACCACATACAAGGGAGACGTCTCCGTTTCATTTCCTCTCGTTTGATTTCCCCTGCTTTGTTCTAATTTCCTAAGCTTACGAACATAATCTTCAACCCGAAACTCGACCCTTCCTAATGGATCGTCGATAGCGTAGATAGGATTCACCCAAGATTCATCTTGATCTTTCACAAAAAATCGTAACAACTGAAATAGAGGAAACCACAATAAAATTATTTAGTCTTGAGTAGCCCCAATTTCATGATTTGATTTTTAACGTTTCTGAGAGCATTTCAACCTGATCTGTGCCGTTGATGTAGGAATACTGGAAAACTTCATCCCATTCTGGGTTCAGAGTATTGGGCTTTACTGACGTAGAACCAAGATAATGCCAATGCCGATGGTGTCTATCTAACTGTCTTCTCGTGCCTGACCATACCATAACGTATGGATCACTTGGGCCATCCACATCGCTATTTGGTAGGTTCCTATAAAAAGAAAAGACCCAATATAAATTCTAGGTATACAGTTTACAAGAAATGCATTTTGTTTTTGGTAGGGAGTAACAAATAACTTACTTCGCAGAAAGCTTGAATCTTAGAGTTTCTCCGTCGAGTTGGGCATTAGCGTAAATTATCAAACATAAAAAACTGACGACAAACAAACACGGTTGGTTTGTCAGGCTTTGCAAATATGCTTGCAGACTCATTTTTGTAGCTCGGATAAGAAAATAATATTGCTTAATTTCATACGAAACACAGTGCTTATGAATAGAATCAAAGAAATAAGGTTGTATTTATTGGATGCAGCCAGTATGTATGACGCGGAGAAATTATGCAAGGAAGTATTTTCTGTGTAAAAGCTAAATACAAGTGACTGTGACAGATTAGGTATTTGCACTTTAGTTTAGTGCTAAATGGCATGATAATGTATCTTCAGGGTTGGTAATAAGTAACAAAATGTTAAATACCTATATAAACAATCAACACGAAAGGTTAACCCCATTTGTGAGCACAAAATAACAAAGATAGTCATATAAACCATTACTTCAATATCGTTTCGTATCGTTTCAATTAATGCATTTGGGCTAATTGCTCATAATATAATGCCACACATTTTGTTTCCAAAAAAACAAGGCTCTATCAGTTCAGAAAATAAGAAATGACACCTACGATTATGATTCATTACATAACCTTTTTCCTTCCTGTCTAACCCTACGCACCTGCTACGAGGGACAATTTTTGCAGGTGTACATATTTATACAATGTGGAAAATTACTCCATATGTGCATTGTAAACTTGAAATTTGGAACTAATGGTAGTTTGTCAAAATGAATTTCAGTCAATTATTTTTGTGATCCACGCATTAAACTTGTTATTATTATATTATATTGAGGGGGAGTAAGCGATATAGAATAGAAAAAAATATTATTAAAATTAATTCCTTTCTAGATATATTATAACCTCCAAATTTTATAGGAATTTTCGGGTAGTTGAAAAGGTTTTTTTATGCAAAGGATATATACTAATACGATTCACTTAATTTTCATAAATAAATTAATAATGTGTACCTAGAAATGCATGTAAAATCAAAGTGAAATACATAGTTGAGAATAAAATACTTTGGTATTTAATTTCTGGCTAGCTGGGAATATAGTGCGTCCAATTCACATTAATTAACATATTAAAAGTAATTAACATAATAAATATTAAAACAAATCAGGTTGTGGTTTCTTTTCTTTGAAAAGATGTTTAAGAACAAAAACAACTGAAGCTCGAGGAGATCGTTTTTTCTTGGGATTTGCCAAATCCACATGAAATAAGCCGTACGATATCCTATGAGGAAAACAAAAGTTCAATGAATTAAAATATTTTACACATTCGACACATTTTTATATTCATACTACTTGCTATTGATTGATAAATGATGAAATACTTACGTAAAGCCATCGTTCCATTCCCAAGAATCGAGCAGTTTTCCTGGAAAGTATCCCTTCACGTTACATTTGTGATGAGTAGTTGCTTCTAAAATGCTTCTAGCGACTTGATTAAAATACTGGGCCCTGTCAATGTCCATCATTTGAGAAGGGCATGCCAGCCTAGGACCAGTGCAAAATACTAAAACTTCCGGATTTCCATAGTCCGCTTGTAAAATACTAAGCACATTCTGCATGGTAATTCCCGACGGCAATTCTTTCTTATGGTGTTGATGGACAATTTTACACGATTCTACGCTTATGTCGGTTTCCGGTGTGAAATTGAGAGCCACAAAGTCAAAGGACTTTTTTAAAGCTGACACCCATCCGCCCTGAATTAACGAGGAAATGCACTGCTTATCACTTTCCGTGGTCTCACTGAGATAACGCGGATACTTTCCATGAACCAAAGGATACAAAACACGACCTAGTTGCTGAGATATACTAGCTTCCTCTGTAGTACTGCAGCTTAATGAAATTCCAATTTGTCCACACTGCCTATATTTGAATCTCTTTTCATACAATCGGTACACTGCTGCATGTGCTTTGAGAAGATTAGTGAGTGCAACGTAAGCCCCTTTGCAACCAAGAGACAAGTTGGGCGGATGAACTCCAATGGCATAACTGTTCCAAGATAGATTCCAAGGTTGGGAAACGGTTATCCACCGTTTCACACGATCACCAAACTTGGTAAAACAAAGTTTTGCATAAGATTCAAATGCTAAAATTAACTTTTTGTTCATCCAGCCTCCGGCATATTTTTGGAGTAAAGCTAGAGGCATATCCGAGTCTGATATTGTCACAATGGGTTCCAAGCCATTTTCAAGAAGGGTATTTATAAGATCATCGTAATAGTCGAGTCCTTTCTGGTTGATAAATTTTGTGGTTCCATCGGGAAGAATACGAGACCAACTCAAACTAAAGCTGTAACTATTGGCCTGAATTAAAAATGAGAAAACTCATGTTAGATATTCAAGAATCAAGTCGCCCCATCAAAGATTAGAAGAGAAATGAAAATAATGCTACTTTTAGTTAAAACTTACATTTATAGATTTTAGCATGAACACATCCTCTTCAAATTTACGGTAAGAATTACAAGATTCATCTGCGGTAGTCCTGTCGGAAATATTTTTCGGGTGAGACTTTGAAAACTCATCCCACATTGAGATTCCCTTTCCTACAAGAAAAATGGATCCATGAATGACTGTGTTGCAAACAACAATGGCTTCTCATGAAAATATGATAGAAAATACTTAATTACCATCTTCATGACCTCTTCCTTCGATCTGATGTGCCAAAGTTGAGGTTCCAAATATGAAATCCGGGGGAAATTGAACACTTTCTTCATCCAACATGTCTTTGATTGATACCTTTTTAAAATACAAAACGCACTTAGTTCTGATGTTTTAAATGTAATTTTCAAATATGTAATTGTGTTATTAGATTTAAAAAAATAACTGTTAAAGACTAACAGGCATGTCGACCCTTCCTTGTGTAATATGATACTGTCTTTTGGGACAACTAGACAAAAATCTTTTACACAGTTAAACAAAACGTATAAAAATGACCAGTGAGTAACCGGCTTCCTCACACTTTCGCTTCGCTACTAAACAACGACTAAGACGACAGCGACTTGACTAGTTCATTTTATATACAAAATAGCTCGTGGAAAGCCAAAGTGTTTTGTTATTCCTGCAACTGTATTGTTTTTAATATTTCATGAGACGCATGCCCACGTCACCGTCCACATGAAAATACTCATGGGGTAGTCCCAAGAAAAACGCATGAGTAAATATTGCTTTGTCGTTTCTTGCAATTTATTGCAGAGCAGCAAGCCTCATTCCCAATTCCAATTTCGAACAGCTATGTATATTATACAGCGTTGCTGTGAAGAGCAGCTTGTACGAAATGAATAATAAACCATGATAGCCGGTTCTCTGAACCTGTAGATTAGCAAGATTTTTCTGCAGTATTTTGCGTAGTGTTGGTTCTGTTTGTTCACAAGAAGTATGCTCAAACTTATACTGGTTTACTATGATATGCCATTTACCTATAAAATTCACTTCTTGGCAATATGTGCACTGTGCAGGCAACTAACCATCATGCCATCATCCCAAATGTTATTGTCCACTTTGGCTTTAGTGATGTTGAGTGAAGTGGGGATATATAACTAATGACGAGCTGTTGCGGTCATACTTTTGTTGATTTGTATGTAATAGTAATAACTTAAAAGTTGTAAGCAAATACGGCAGTTTGCCAGTAGCATCTTCCTCAGCAATGAATGACGTCAACAAGCTTTATTCAATTCATGATATTTCTCATTAATTAAATGTCACAGTAATAATAACAATATATTAACCTGCTTTTACATAAACATGACTTATTTTATGTCAACACGATCGTCACACCAGTCATTCTAGTTTTTAATGGGGAATTCTTAGAATGCCGTGTGTTTTTACGTTGCGGTTGTTTACTGTTGAGCTGCACTTTGATTTGCATTTAGTCATTTTACTGTCTAATTTATGCACATAACGGTCAAATAACATTATAATATTCTGTGTGTGTATTGGAAAGTAAGTTAGTAAGTAAGGCTTAATTTTTGCTTTGATTTAACCAAGCAGAATTTATCCATTAATTTTCGCGTGCCAATTAAATACATAACTTACAAAATTCAATTGTAGAAGCTGTTTATGGATTTAATTGCAATAACCGAGTTAAGGTTTATTGATTGAGATTAATAATTCATTTTGGTTTTGAGCAAAACAATCAATCTTTTTACTTGTCTTTTGATTAGGCGTGTCTGCTTCTTATTCTCTTTTCCAGCCCTCTCACACTCGTCTTCATTGACGTTAAAAAATTGGAATAACCAAAAACTGGTACCGAATCCATAAAACTGTTTATGAAATCCCCTATTCCGTTAGTTGTCTTTGACGTTCCAGGATATAAATAAATACTACTCAGTCTTTGGCAATATCATGTAATACAAGATATTATTGCCAGACTAGTTTCACTTCTCCTAGACAAGGTTAAAAGAACAGGTATTTTACAGGTATGCTCTTTGATATGAAGAGGTGTCATTGCAAACTCAGTTTGCTTTTGAATGACGTAAAATGCTACGTGCAAAGAAGAGAGAATCGTCACATTTTCATGACGGCTTGACACATTGCATCATATCCAACTTTTGACAAATATATAGTAGATGTGAAAAGAAAGAAAGCGACAAACAGAAGTTCTTTCAATATGTTTTTATTGCATTAATTTTGAATATTATATAACTGGCAGATAGGAACTTTCAACTCGGAATACTTATTGTAAATTTGGTATGTACATTCCATTTCTCCAGTTACCATAAATGGAATCCCATTAGTTGCATTCTAACTTTTTGGAGAGGACTCTGGGATGAAACCATTATTCTGGAAAATTGTTCCAATGCATTTGGCGGAGCCTTTCAAAGTTCTCGTCATGTTTGGACTGCTTTTATCCGTCTGAACGATTCCAAAACCAATTCTATTTAGAAATAACATAATTAATATTCAGGTCGTGTACTAACCACTTCGACATGGTCAACTTTAAGCGTACGTTATTCATTTAAATTTATTGGAAAAACCTTCATTTTTGGTACTACTGTAAACTTACGTGTGACCCGACTCCCATTCGTATACATCTAGCAGACTCCATCCAATGTACCCGATAACATTACAGCCGTCCTCTTTGATACATTTTAATACTGCATTCAGTGAGACCTTGAAAAATTCTTGTCGCTGCACATCGTCCAGGCGGTCATCACATGCACTGCAACCAGTTTCAGTGACCATCAACGTGGGATTTCCATACGTCTTTGATACCCAATTGAGACATCCTCGTATGCCCGCTGGCGCAAAGTCCTCTACATTTTAACAAAAAGAATTATTATAACCTCATTGTAATCTTAAATCATCAATTGAATCATCAATCATCAAAATTATTTTACGCCAAGAAGCCCCGCATTTTTTCCATTGTGGATCATGTGAACGATAGACTTGGATGTCCTGATTCCATCCCGGAATATAAGGTGAAAAGAAAGGAATTTTAAAGAAAGCGTCCCATTTTGGGGGTGGTTGGTCATCATTTCGATTCGTAACAAGCTCGGCATTATAATAATTGACTCCGACAAAATCAACCGAACCTTTTGGTTAAAAGTTAATAAAATATGGACGTTTGCTATAAAGAATAACACATTTGAGCATCTTATTATAAAAAATTATATGAATTTACCTTTCAGTTTTTGTGACCACTCCGGCTCGAACTCAGGTAAACGTGACTTTTCTCTTCCTTCCGCTTTACTACGGCTATCAATGAGGTCCCTCATAACTTTAGGGTACCTGCCGTAAAATAATGGGTCCAGAATCCATCCTAACTGAAAACATGACGCGCATTTGCCTTGTATTATAATGTATTAACAAGTAGACATTATAACAACGCGGTTGTAATATAAAACGATAATATGCACATACCCTAAATGTAAAAGCCCGATTTGCAGCTTCGATATCCTCAGCAGATTCCTTATTATAAGGAATATAATATGATGTATCCACACTGATGCCAACAACTCCTCCCTGCTTTTGCTTAAACTCTTTTTCGTAAATTCGATACGCTTGTGCATGAGACATTAACTGATTGTGCATATATCTGTATGGCGCTTCCTCTTCATTCAACCAACCACCAATGTCATTTAAATCCTGTGGAAGATCCCAATGGTAAATTGTTACCTAAAATAGAACAGGCAGGTGAAGATTCATGAATACTTTAAATATTTAATATTTATGCCCCTGCCTCCACAATGTCAAAGGTCATTTACATACATACCATTGGTTGAATTCCATTTTTTAATAGTTCGTTGATTAGAGAATTGTAGTAATCAATTCCTGCCTGGTTTATATTATCTACTCTGCCTGTTGGCAGGATTCTGGCCCATGACAGCGAGAATCTGTATACGTTGGCCTTTATGCAAACAAAATGTGAACACATTATTTCACGCAATGTATGCTGTCAAAATATATAGGTACCTAGGTATATGTTTGAAGGGTTAATTGATACATTAGCTGTCATGTACCCCGATAGATTTTAGCATCTGCACATCTTGTTTGTAATGGCGATAAGAGTCCAGTGCTACATCCCCGGTTGACCCATCCGCAATTTTGTTGTTCTGTTCTCGTACAAATGTATCCCAAATGTTCATCCCTTTACCTGTGATTGACAATTCGAAAACATGCACACAGAGTACTTACATTTACAAATGAAATAAGGAAAACGCTTTCATACCATCCTCGTTCCAAGCCCCTTCACATTGATAGGCCGCTGTACCCATTCCAAAGAGGAATCCTTTTGGAAATGTGTCGTATAGTAAGTCTCCATCACTCACAGAAAACTTCGCCATTGTGTTTTGTCAGTGTAATTTTTGGAATTTTTTAAAAGCTGTGTAGCAGTTGTTCGAGTGTGAATTTCTAAAGCATAATCCGACTAACAATTCGCTGTATTCAATCCTGATTACTTTGAATTTACAATAAAAACAGTCTATGAATACTGGTTTTTAGGAGTAACGAGACACCACAGCATCTACCAGACAACTTTTTTTGTTTGCTGTCTGTATTGCTTCTGTTTCACATTTGATGTACGAATCATTGTCAAATTATAATCGGCAGCACTTCATGTCGTGCTCACGGGTAGTGAGTGATAACATATTCATAACCCCATTATTATGTTTGCAAAAGGCATTCTGTATGTGAAGATAAAGATGCTACTTGAACAAAAAGCTATAATAAAGCCGGCTAACTTTCAATTTAGTCCTTCAAAATTTTTTACAAGGTTGTCGAATTACAAGGATGACTTCTCATTGCATGTAATAGTATCTTCGCGTTGTGTGTATTAGATTAAGCCTTTGGTATCTCTCATACTTGCTTACAGTGCATAATTTTCATCTTAAAAACTACACGTGTAACTATTGCATGTAAACCATGTACATATATCGGTTTATTTGAATGTTCAAGGATAAATTGCAATTCCTCGGTTGTGTAAGCCGTATATTGATCTACTGCTGAATGGGCATATTTACCATTGTACTTTTATGTACCGCTGGCCAATCAGTAGTTATTTTCTGGACCTGTGATGCCGCACCGTGTGATAGCTGCTAACTAAAATGCACACATGTGTCATTGACATTAATCACAGAAGAATAAAAACCTTTGTGCTTGTCAAGCGTTTTACATGCAAACAGTTTATGTACAATATTCTATATGCTTAATTGTTATGATTGATCACGTGACAAGTTTTGTTATCATTTGAAGAGAATGAAGCGTGAATGGAAAATATATATTGATATTCCTCTGTCCCATAATTTATTCCGCCCTCAATTAAGCTGAGTTCCCTTCCCATTACAAAGTAACATTTTGATTTCAAATGATTAAATAACTAAAATTGAAAGAATAAATAATACGCTACATCAGCTCTCTCTCTCTTTTAAAGTCCCTTTATTTGGACATTTCCCTTTTCTTCTTCGAAAGCTGCCACTTTGTGGTAAGCCATGACATCTTTGACCATTGACCTAACCGCAGCGTATGTCTCTTCGCCACTGGGTCTAATTTGATCTGAAACAAAGGGAACAGGGTTGAATATAGAAAACGTCTCAATGTGTGGTCCGTTTATCAAAGAAAATGTTTTATAAAAATCATTACTTGGAGGAAGCAAAAATCCAACTTTGCCTGTGTCTCTGAGTTCATAGCAATAAGCAAATTTTATCTCGGCGATTCCTTTCGCAAAATCCTCGCTACCTAAATATTCCGAATGTTAATTATTTTAGTAATGTTTAGACCATATTATTTCATTAAATAAATGTATCAACGATTCAATTTGTTGATACCTCCAGCAGCCGCATATAAAAGCTCCGGAGAAGCTCCTGTCTGATATTCAGTTCCATGTACTGCGTGGAGTGCCTTTGCCGCATTGTTGGCAACCAACATGAGTTCTTCCTTATCATCAATTGGAATATCATCATAACTATTATATCAAAGGAAATATTCATTATAAATTGAACGTAAAATGTACGCAAGTTTTGGTATATTATCATGAAAAGAGTGGTGTAGAGATCAAATGTAGCAGTTATTACCCCCATGGTGTGAAGATCATTTGAGAATAAGAATGGAAGGTTAAAAACAATTTAATTTGGTCTCTTCGCTCAAAAACGTAGTCCTGTGTATTCTTGACTTCAGGTTCTGAAGCAGCATTGGGGCCCCTGTAAATCTATGAACCGAAGAGATAAGCTGATTCACTTCATTCTCAAATAAAATAATACCTAAAAATTTGTGAGCTTGTAAGTAATTTCATACCTGACTGCATGGATTATTTGACGTTCCCTTTCCTCCCCATTTATAGCTCCAGTTGCGATTGGGATCAGTTCCCACACTGGAAAGAGCATTTAAAAAATAATACTTTCTTCTCATTTCTCAATGACTCTTTATTTCCCTAAAAATATGAGCTAAGGCTAAAACTATCTTAATCAGTCATTCATTAAAAAACATAATTATCTATTACCATCCGAAAGCACTAGCCAAGAATCCACTATTTCCACTGCGCGTCTTTCTCCACATCCTGTCAATCTGAGTGTACTCATATCCGTCTATTTGCATTTTAGTGAACCAATTTCCGTTTCAAGATGATAAAATAAAAATCTGTGCATGTATTGTAAAATTATCAAGCAATCTCTAACCAGGATTCAGGTTGGGATTAATGTACCAGTCAACCTCATTAACGTATTTGTAATCCGGGTTGCTTTCCCCTTGCGCACCAATTTCAATCAACTCGTTAGCAATGTATGAGACAGTTGCAGGTGAAATCTAGGAAAATTGCAGGTGAAAATTTTAAATAAGAAATCAGAAAAGGAATTGACAGGAATGATTAGGATTATGACAATGGCAATTTTGACATTTACGTACCCATTCGCCTATGTATATTTAACATTTCAGTTCAAAGTTACCAGTAAAATAAAAGATAATCGTTAAGAAAATTTCTGTAAATTTAATTCTTTGGATTTTTCAATTGTAAAATTATGATTTTTTACGAGCGTGAATCCCTCCATCGAGCCAAACGGCCGGTTTACTTCCATTACCACCGGTAGAAATTTTAATGACTTTAAGATTTCTTCCTTCAGTACTCATCCCATAGTTTTCGGTTTGAACAAAGTTGGGATATTCTTGAGCTTTGGAATCCATCCAGTTTTGGATCTGTCTTGATGAAAGTCATGCAAAAATTTAAACGTTTTTGCTAAATTAATTTGCTTGCATTTTTTGGACATTTAAAATATAGCAAATGTTTTATTTAAAAACTCTAACCGTTTCCAGTCGCTGATACGCATCCCAATTCATTTCTGAGGAAAGCCTTAGTTGATTACTAGTCTTTTCGTCCGAAATAGACCTCTCTAAATCATCCACTGTGATTTCATACGGAATGCTTAACGTTGTGAACAAAGTCTTCAAAGAGACAAGTTGTTCTGGACAGACCACAAGATCAGTCGGGTTATCCTTCATTGGAGGCGTTAGAAAATCCAGAGTATTAGTTAAGTAGATTCCGTTAAGCGTGTTATACGCTCTGGTTGTGTTTAGGTTTACTCGTAAAACTTGATATCTAAATTAATAAAAAAAGTATATTTTTAAATTAAGTAAAAATAACTGGGGAAAATATGTCTTGGTTTATGCTTCTTATACCCATTATAAGTTTTTCGTCCTCCACTCAAAGTTGAGAAAAGACAAGCGAGAGTGGGTAGCACTAATGCCACCGGATTTTGCTCCGCAGCCAACCCATCCACGTCTAATAACCTTTCCATTTTTCCAACAAAAACTCTATCCTTCAGATAATTGTAGTAAGATTTTTACAGAGCAACCACAATCCCCGAACGCCCGAACTTTTCTGACTTTAGTCACCTTCCAAAAAATAGCTCATACCTCATCCTTCTTTTAGGTCCGTCCACGTAAGCAGTATAAACCATTGTAATTCTTTGTAATGCATACATATTCTATTACATAATTATACGAGAAGGCAGATGTAACTTCGTGTTTAGCTTGAGGTAAACGTGTAATTATAATAATTAATTTAGTCTGTTGAACGGATTAGTAAATAACAGCTAGTCATGTTTTGTAGGTGCAAAACCTCATTTGTAGACATCGGTCATTAGTCTTCAAGTGCAGCTTCCTATTCAGCAAAACTTTCATTGCCATTCATAAAACAATAATTTGCGCGTTGTTCTTGCCTCGATACTAAAACAATAAAATATTGATGAAGATGGTTAGGTATGTTCTATATGCCAGTGCTGACCATGAACTGACAACTAGAATTTCTAAAAACACATTGTCCAAATTATAAGCATCAATAAAAAATCCTAAAAATTTGGTTTTGTCCACTAAATATTTTTTACTAAAACGTGTAAAACATAACAGATGCTTATAATGTCGGTTATCATCAAAGATGTTTTTGAAAGCAACAAATTATCTAATTAAAAATGGGCCGCCTGGATTGCCTAAGTGGGTTTACTTGAAAAGCACTTTTTTGGAAACCTGTCTCGCTGCCGGTCATGTGTCTAAAAATTTGATGATTCATTTGCCGACATAAAGTAATGATATTGATCAGTAATGTTAAATGGTAAATTTATTTTTCGCTGTGTCATTTGTCGGTTTTCAGTAGCTGTCTTATATCTGTCTAATGTCATCAGGATAATATTATTTATGTGTATGCAAAGCATTCTGTATATTTTAATGAATGCAGTCACCTTTCACCTGGAACTTTCAACTTTGGAGTATCCTTTGTTTTCTCACTTAGAAAATCTCCTTTCCCATAAATCATTTTTGATCAACAGCGACACAGTACGAATATGATCTGCTATTTAGATTGTGTCGTATAGAGCAATTAATTGAGTGGTGCAAATAAACCCATAAATAGAATTTTCATACGCACTATATTTCTTATATTATTACATATCTAGTGACACGTATAAATGCGGATATTTACATGTAAAAATGTAAATACAAATTATAAATTTTATTTATCAGATATCTAGTGTATGTCCGTAGCCTTGCTTGTTTGCTGATAAAAAAGTATGAATGAAAAAAATTCTGCTGGAACTGTGCATGATATGATAAGGATAAAAACAGAACATCAGCCTCATGCACGCCATGAATAAACGAAACTATTGTAAATATAGGAATTTTCTTGGTGAACCATAAATAAATATACCTAAATAACTGTCTCCTGTAGCTGTTATTACGCGTGTACTGCTTGACTTTTCCATTTGCTTTTTCTCAAATGAAATGACATCTTTGTGAGCTGAGAGAAGTCGTTGACAAAAAGGATACAACGACACCACAGTTGAAACTGATCTGGTGCTTTACATTTGAGAGATGCTGGAAGTTTGTTTTGTTATTCTTTCTTCGGCAAACGAGCTTCTTTCCTCGAAAATCTGTATAGCACTAATGCTCATACCTACTTGATAAAATATTATTAAAAAATAAATAGTCATGCATTGAGACAAATACATATTATACACACTGCTTTTTTTTAAACATTGTCTTATTTTCCTTGATGATGTGTTTTAATCATAATCATTGCATACCATAATGTCATCTCTTTGCACTAACTCATGATGGTTAATGATCAACATGCCCTCATCGTGCTTCTTCATTTATACTGTTTGTTGAAATGCTGAATCTGTAATAATAATAATCATCATATTATCATTATCTTTTACGCGCAAACAAGTCCAGTCGATCATACATGTAATATGTTACACAAAGAGGAATGGGCTTCAAATAATGCACACTTGTCCACTTGTGTCATCATATCTAATCGAAACCTCTGTCAATAGTTAGTATGTCTGGTTAACGCAGAGAAATTGTGGGCGAGATTTGTTTTTGAAAGTAGCAAGAGATTTTTTATTTTAAATAAAGGAAATGATCATTCCATGATTTATTCCAATAGTGATTAGTGACTAGGAAAGATAGTCGCCTCGAGCTCAAATTATTTTAGAAAGAAAACGCAATTTATAAATTCATACAAAAGTTTTGTGCTGCCAATATTAAATTATCTGGCCATTTCAAAAATATACTTGATTCATATTATTTAAAGTAGTTTGTAAGACAATGAAGAAATATATTTCTCCCTGTTTTTTGTTGATTGGTGTGCTGGCATTAGCAGCGTCACTTTTCTTAGGTTATTACTTGGTCCCGTACAAAGTGAATAAAAATGTTTCAGAGGTGAAAACAAGAATCAATTTAACTTATAAAAGTGAATATTTAACATGCTAAAACGTACTTGTTCTAATAATAATTGATGTGCTGGCCTAATTACAGAAATCCAGAATCGTGAGAGGAAATGCACGGTTTCAAAAATGGGAAGTAATTCCAGTCAAACTATTTCAAAAGATTTACCTTTTCAATGTCACGAACCCATTTGAAGTGATTAAAGGAGGAAAACCTATTCTTCAACAACTTGGACCATACGTGTATCAGTGAGTTGAATCAATATCTATATTTAACATTTCACATACTTACATAATCACATTACAGGCGCATGATTGACGATATCCACTATTGCGATAATTTTAAAACACTGAATGTTTTCCTTAAATAACGTGCATAGCTTTGTTTTGAGGGAACTACAGTGAAGAGAAAACTCTGTTTTAAATTTTGATTTTGTTTTAGAAAAACATGCTCACATAATTTCATTTCCCATACAATGCTTGACAAGGCATTTTTTGCACTAGACAACGCAAAACTTTGTTTTGCCTTTCCTCCAAAGGTGGCTGTCGAAATTTGCACTTCTATACTTTGGTTAACTTTAGAAAATTTATGGCTTTCCAGCTTGTTAGGTATCTACATAAAGAAAATTTGGAGCTATACATTGGAAGATTCATTAGCAGTTATCAGTTTCTATTTACAACCATGATGGTGTGTTAATATTGTTAATTCATGACAGGAAAGCTATTTGATGTGCCTAATGTACGTTTCCTAACGAGATTCGTCATCTTTCCATGTGTTTCTTCGTGCAGGTGCAAAGTTCAAAAGTATATGTTAATATACTCATCAGATAAACAGGTGCAAAGTTCAAGATGCGATATGATTTTATCTAAGCCTACAATTACAATACGTATTGT
>JAHZMV010006200.1:0-36909 GCA_027743765.1 Coecobrya sp. COE2
TATTCGAATAGGGGGGCATTATTAAAATTCATAGGTCCAGAGGGGGGAGTTAATAGAATAGGGGGCGTTATTGGAGATGGGGCAACTAAAAGAGCATTTACTATACTGTATACAGATTTAAAAAAATAAATAAATAATAAATAATTTGAACCCTGTACCACAAAATTAAAAAATACACTTATACAAGTTTATGATGTAGTAGATGACTTTTGAGTGGCTATCCCAGAGTCCAACAAAATTTTAAATAATATATCCGCATTTTTATTAAAATAGTTTTATTTGTGGGCACCAAAATTATTATAGTCGAGCTAATTAAATATCACAGACGATGAGTTTTAAATGACTTTTAGTATTAACTTGACAAAAAACAAATGTAGGCCAGCTCCAGATTTATTTTAAATAGGATTTTTATCGATTGTCAAAAAGATTTACTACAAACTGAATGAAACTAGGTGTGTATATTATTTTTGCAATGGGTAAGTGAGGCTCATCGACTTGACAAATAATTAAATATGAAAATGACAAAATAAATGAAAAAGAAGCAATTTTACAAGGATTCTTCATTTGAATAAAACGGCGGTGATGATGACACAGCATGTGATTCCACAGTTAACTAGGTATATATATGGTTTGGAAAGAGGGCATTTATTTATTTATGCATGCGCTTTTTACTCCTATTTAATACCCCATTTTCCTCTCCTCTCAATGCAAAGAAGAAAAGAAAAATGGTGAAAGTGACTGGTTTTTGTAAAGCGATGAAAGGGAAACTGCTGAATGTGAGACTCTGATCTACGTAGACAGAGCTTCTTCTCTTTCACCAGTGTACTTGTAAAGAGAACTAATTAATTGGAGTAGTAGAAAGCAGCATCCCATGCAGACAGAAAAAGGATTGAGTTTTAAGTTGAGGATTTTCATTTTCATTCTCTTTCAGCGACACAATGATACTGATAATGATACTATATTATACACGACTGTTGTTGTTTCGAGAAAATGGAAAGCGGATTGGAATAGTTTGGCCACACCAAAACACTTGAGTCTATTTGAAAACTACATATTCAAATGAACTCTACTCCACCTCATATACATTAGATTCAAGAATTTATACGTAACTTTCCCTGTTTCTCAATAAATGGTACTGCTTTCATGCTAGCTCGACTGCTAGACCCGTTGAATGAAACACACGCAGTTAGAGGGACGCACCAACAGTTGCAATCCTACACATAAATGCAAGCATAAAAGTAGTTATATAGAGAAGGATCATTGTTATTATTGCAGCCTGATTTTCTGTCATGATGATAATGATGATATGGTGAGGGATCGGCGAATGAACAAGAAAAGGCAATAAGTAGGCACGAGGAGCATATAATATCAAAGTTTCCCCCCTCATCATGATAATGATGATGTGATATTATATCACTTTGTTGAGCTGCTCTTGGCAAGTTAGCAACAAGCTGATTTTCAATAAAAGTAGAATTCATCAGTTTTCATGGCATATACTTGCCTACCAATATAGAATTCAATAGTGCTCCAGCAGAATAATCATGATCATCAGCAACAGTAATATCGTGATCAACCGTATCAAATGAAATGAAACAAGTTTATGGGAATTCTTTGAAACAAATCTTGCAGTCTTTTTCCCTCCGCTTTCAAAGTACATATACAAAAGTTTCACATTTCCTATAGAATCTCGGCACACTTTTGTGTATGCAGGCATTGATGAAACTAGCATAATAGGGTGGGATAGTTTTGAATGGAAAATGTGAAAATATAATATGCAACGCACTATTGTATTGTGGTGCAGCAGAAGGGAAGAGAATGGACCGTCCATGGTGAATCTAGATAATCTGTGAAAAGTGGTGTGGCAGTGGTGATAGAAGAAGACGGACGATTTTTTCAAGAAACAGAGAACGACAGGAATAAAGTATGTGTTTAGCTGGATGGGCTGTGAAGTAAATGGGACGAAAATGGGGCCTGGGCTCTAGTTACTACACTTTTTTCGGTGTCTCATGAATGAGTGGACTGGATGGAGGTGGCTTTTCCTCCACACAACACAACGGATATGATGGTGGTCTACTAGGTTTAGTGCTTCTTTCCCTAGTAGGATTTTGATTTGGTGGCTTCTGGAATATAACCAGCACTGTGCATCTTAGGGTGATGTATGTATAAAGTGAAATTGGAGGAAGATGAAGATGAAAAAGAATAGAGAGAAGAGGAAGGAGACAAGTGAAATAAAATATGGTTCATTAGCAGCAAGAACTTGTATCGCGAGGAGCGGTAGTGGTGGTAGTAGTAAGTAGAGTCAATGTCGTCTGGAAGAGCTACTTTACTACATCATCATCATCATAACGGCTTTTATCGCCTACTATAGCTAAAGTGAATAAAGAAAGAGTATACGAAAGTTGAGGAAGTGCGAGACAAAGTCAGGGACGAGTTGTTTTGAAAAAAAATGAGCCTAACATAAAATAGCAATGTGCTGAAAAATGAGGGGGAAAGTTTTTTCCAAAGACGTTGTCACATTAGTTTTGTGAAAGCATTAATACGGGAAGCAGATTAGTTAGGAGATTTAACATCATGAAATGGGTACAACTACAGCAGAAATTGCTGCTATTTTTCATACAAGTATACATACTGCGTTGCCAAATCCATTTGAATATTTTAAACAAAACTACAAACTCTTGTAATGTCTGATAGTTCAAGTTTTGAGTCTGCGTTTATTTAGAGCCTGCCTGCAAGCTTTTTAATATATAAAATATAAATACATGGGGGTATTCAAAACGGAAATTGAATTCGATATATACACCCAAACAGAGAATGCTCAGTGGTTCCGTATACATAAAACAAGGATTACTTTTAAAAGGAACATTTTTAAAAATCGCAAGAAAATGTTTTAATGAACCGCTTGAAGGCATTGAGTTGGTGTGTGTTGTGTATGTTAACATTAAATGAAGAATATTATTTTTTGGCATTCTCCGCCAAGTTTCAGTTAAAAAATACACAACTTAATTCATAAACTTCGTTCAAAGGGTATATCATCATGTACAGTTTTATGGAGTTTAATAATGTTTCATGTTAATTTTAGTGGATACTGTAGTATCTCATGTATCCCCGCCCATTTACACTGACGACTGACGATCATCTCCATAATCCATAACATAATTATAATTGCTTTCCATATCTAGGTATACATAACATGTAAACATACACGTTATGGTGCGATTTCCTCATGTTTACGACTTTACAAAAACTTCATCTTACGTGATGTGACGTGTGACACGACATGGGATTAACATTAAAATGGGATAATGACAATAATCGACATCTCTGTCTTAATTATTTAACATGCAGAATGCGTACGTAAAGGCGTAAAATATTTCATTTTGTTTCAGCTAAATCATTCTCTGTCAATATAGGGACGAGAATGCCAAAACTAGCAACATACATACCTAAATTGTATCTTCAAATGAATGAAGTAGCATTTATGGAAACACTGTACACATATGACACATACATGCAAAATAAATTCATTAGTCAATTCATTTCTATATTTCGCGAAGAGGATAAAAATATTATATCAATTCTATTCTAACATAATGTCTTTTTATATTATTTCTGGTAAGGTCATCGTCTCATCATACAGCACATTTTGCACAGTGTATTCAATTAAAATGTTACATTAGGAGCTTCATGAGTCGTGATCGTGATAATAGCAAAATTTGTGATTCATGAGGAGCAAGACTTTTCCTATGCAAGTGTGTTGAAGGTGCAAATACTTGTGTACATATACTATATGCTTCGCTCTAAAATCCAAATAACAATCTTTCCTGTTCTCACACCACCAAAGAGGCATCCTGAATTTACACTCGCAACATATATGCGCACGTATCACCCTTGTGTCGTGAATATTTAGATAATGATTCTGTAATGAAATACATATAAATTTCAAAGAATGATATATAATGTACACTCCGATATACATATACATATATCAGTTACGTGAAGAAGATGCGAATTTGCAATTTTTAACGGTTTCATTTTTTAATTTAAACCAGCGGCGGCGGTGGCACATTCTATGCTGTTGCATTTGAATGAAAATGCTCACTTTTTCTATTCTGATTCTCACTTTTTTCTGCATTTTATATGCACTCTTCATTCATCTCATTTGCACAAGACAGATTAGCTCATATAGTGAGCCGTCTTCGTGAGTATTTGCACGTCCTAGTTTCTGTGTGAGCCCCTTTTGCAAAGAGTGAAGTACAATAGTGCAATAAAATAAAAGGCATTGCATATAAATGTTATAAATATATGGGGCATAAATACCATGTATTACTACTACTATTGCGTTATAAATAATGCTACGACAAGATGACACGCGCTAACATCGCGCTTTGATAGGTGGTGGACGGTACGCGTTGATAAATAATTGCAGAGACATGATTATCCAATCGCTATTATCAGTGCATTTCTTTCTACTTGGCTTACCTATGGATCCCTGTTCAAGACTATTATTAACGCTTGCGTGTTACGTTTGATAATAATAGCAACATTGTTGCACCTTGTCATTCAACAAATGTGCAACAACAATATGACCATAAATCTGACTCTGAAAACCTTCTTTGCTCCGTTCTTGCAGTATATTTCAATCATAAGTCAACTACCAACTATTTCAATTCTATTGATGTGACAGATGTCTAACATAAAGGTTTCGAGATTATATACAAACATGAGGATAAAAAGTGAACGTTCAAAAAATGATGTTCAACTTTTGGTTTCAGCCATGCGTATACTCCATGACCTCGTGGATCAATTATCTTTAATATTTTCTAAGGAAAAATTCCATCAAATATGGCATGCCTGTTTTCTTCTATTGGTTATCACTGCGAATAAATAAGTACATGATTCTACTTCACACTCATTTTTATTTTTAAAAATCTGTTTGTGCATTGTACAAGCAGCTCTTCAACTTCAACTTTGTTGTTTGCAGAGTGTTTTTTTATTTGCTGATGTGCCAGCCAGAACCACTTCCTGTCATAGCCAACAAAGTACTGTAGAAAATAATGTACCAGGAGCTCAAACTTTAATTTACAAATTATTTTTATTGTTTCTAAGCTTAAAATTTGTTTTAATGATTTTCTTCTGATTATGTGACCACCACAGTCGCTTTGTTTTGCAGCAATTTTATTTTTCTCTGGCCATACACCAGCAAATTTGAAATAACAATGGTTAGATCGTGTGTTTAATGACTGAATAAACAATAAGAGATGAATTTTATTCAAGAAGGGATACTTATTTGTACTAATAAACAAAGTAAATTGAGGTTTGCCCATTTTCCATTATTTTTATCGACCTAACCCCACATTAGATTCATTGTTCATTTTTTGAAATATTAGTAATCACAGGCAACTGCATGGTCATTATGCCCAGTTGGTTTCTCTATAATGGCGTTATTACATCCTAATAAGATTTTACACTTCTTTTCAGAATGCAGATGGTCAATATAATCATGTATGTGTGTAAGCAGAACAAGATTTGTGAGCATGATGACAAGTACAGCTTCTTGAGAATGACAGATTATATTTTTTTACTGAAGTTGTTGTAATGCCAATGCTTCTCCACCTTTTGCAAAACTGCATTATCTTGTCTTGCCATCATCATCGTGATCACCGCATAGATATTCAAAGACTCATTTTCGCCAAAACTACCACAATACAAAAAAAATAACAATAAGTGTGAGTTTGCGTCGATGATGCTGTCATCAGGCATGCTAATATGCTAACAAGACAAGAAGACAAACAACATTGTTCGCTAGCAAACAGTGTACTCTTATCTGACCTATCTCCATTTGAGTTGAGTAGCACCAGTTGTTGAACGTATAAAATTTTAATAATATATTTGTAATATGAAAAAGGCCATAGAACCATGCCGGCAAACGTCCCTAAAATGCACAACCACTATGTTCAACAAAATGCCGGAACCAATACAGTAGTTTATGAGGATATGAAATATATGATAATGATTTATGCTTAATTGTTTGATGTAAATATTAAAATTTGATTGACCCAATTGTAGGCTTCATTGATAAGAAAAGTGGGAAGTGAAATTGGTTAATAAAGTATATAATAGGTATATTGGTTTAAAATGGGACAATGTAGATTTTTTTTCATACCTGAATTCGGTCCAAGCAGCAGGGTTCCAACAGCAATTAAAAATATAATGGGCAGAGACGTTGAAGATAGGGACACCTTGCTTCTTACAAAATTACTATTGATTTTTGCAGCAACGCGGCGTAAGGTCGCTATTGTAGATGAATGCAACGGATTGGAATCAGTTGCATGATTTGTAAGAGTCTTCTTGGTTGATGCAAATCTTCTCCGTCTTCTTCTTCGAACACTGCACCCACTACTATTGCTGTTGCTGCTGGCAAAGGTAGTACTTATTCTGGTGGGTTGATTATGGTAAGACATGACATCAAGCGATAAACACCAGGTCTGTATTGGCTAATTATCTGTTTTCTTACTAAAACAAAGGTTTTGTATAAGGAAACCGGAGCTGTTGATGTATACACTTTTCACAAACACGTTTTAACGGTGACAGTTATCATGAAATATTTTTTTGTTTGTCGAGACAAATCACTGCTTTATTTGGAGTACAGCAGGCTATTCACATTTTTATGGTAAAAGCGGCATAATAATTTGTCGGAATGAGTAACTCATTTGTAGTAGCCCACTAACAAGCGAAAGTCACCGCAAAATATCCAGGAAAACACAAGGAGCGATACAAGTAAATTGATGACGGTATAATGTTACCGCTACAAGGAATAAACATAAGCACCAGCAGGAGGTCTTTACTCTTTACCACCCTTGTTCCCCACAACAAATAATAAAAACCATATTGTACAACTACTATACTGCTTCAGAAAGCTGGGCAAACTACCCTCACATTACCATAATATAATCATATCACAACTTAACGACTCTGAAAAGCACAACACACAGCTTCGTCACTTTTTTTATTGCGTGTCTTATGGTTTCTCGCCTCACTTGAAACCCACAAATAACCACACAAGCATTTCAGTTTCAGGGATAAGTCGGATCAATTATGGGTAAACTGATCTTTACAGTGAGGCAGGAGTGATTTTTCAGTATTTATTTTGCAAGACTGCTTTTGTCTGTGCCACTTTCACAGATGTCGAATAACTACTAATTTGTGAGCAGAGGACTCCAAAATGAAATGGAAGACAATGATGTTATTGATGTTTCACTGTTGATGTTAGCGTTGTTACTGCACAGGGACGTACGCTTTTAAGAGTCAAAATCTCAATATTATGTAAAGAGTGCTATAAAACAATCGAAAATATCCTTGTGTTCGGCTAGTGGAGCGTGCTTTACCTGTCATTCACTCATTTCAGTCACCACCACCTTGCCATCCCATTCCCTTTTCCTTTGATTTTAAAAATTCATCATCAAGTAATGGGCTGTTTATCATTGAACAATTATTGCCTTGCAATGCCTGCTCGAATTGTCTGTGAGAGGCAGTTAGTTAAATAATATAATTGCGGAAACTACAGAAAGAAGGGGACTGCGTGACGGCGATGACTTGACTTGAGTGCGCGTGAGTACTCGAGTGCCCTTTTCTTCGTTTACTACCATCTACTATGTCAATACGTATTATATTAGGTTGGTTATCTACTTGAGGGTCTGCGAGAAGGAGTAACGCACACACAAATATACAGCAGAGGTGACAAGTAAGTACAAAGTATATAGCGTCAACGACGCAAATAGATTGATAATATATGCACGCTCAAGCTTGTGTCAGCCATAAGTCAGTAGGTACAAAATTGCATACATACATACCTAATATATCTGTACGTATAATGCATCCATACCTACATGAATGGACTTTTGGGTTTTTGAACGAAAAGGCAAAAAAATAACAATTCAATACGCTGACAATGCAAATTTTTTATAAAGAATAAATCAAACGAAAGTTGTCCTATGTTCGGCTCACTCCGAGAAGGACGATACGATGTTTCATATGATATGCGCTATATATTTGCTAAAACATTTAACGAAAGCGAATAAATTCTAACCCATGCTTCAGATCTCGTTGCTATTACTACCACAGGTAGACAACGACACAACACAAAATAAACTTATATGTGGTGGTTGCCCATCGATACGACATATCGTTTGTGACATATCATGTCTTGTCTTTTTCGCCTTTGTACTGAGAGAATCTTACACTGACAATGAGCCAAAACTTTTTTGCCTCTTCGATTTTATTTTATTAACAATGCAAATACAGTGACGATGAAGATGACGATACTATATGACTGAAGTACATGCAAATGAAAAATGTATTTTTTTACTTATGCAACCAGCCACATCTATTTATTCATTTTTATTCGTTTATAAGTGCATATACTTTCGTATTTACTTTGTGTACTGGTCTGTTTTGTAATCATCATCATCGTTAAGACCGTCTCTGTGTTTTCCACTGTTGATGACGATTTGATGGCTGGGATAATAGAGGAATCGCAAATTTTACGAGGTAAAAGGGAGTTTATGCAAAAAGATAAATGATGGTGATGGTGACTGCGAAGATGAGAGGAAGTTTGTGATGCAGAGGTGTATTCACTTACAATGATGACTGCAAATAGGTGTACAGTGCGTTTGCCTATTGTCAGCTATATAGTGAATCTTCTTGGATGTGACAAGTGAAATCCTGAGAGAGCACAACTCGTAATCTTTACTTTTGCCAGTAATTGTGTCTCTTTATGGGTTGTAATTCATCGTCGTGATGCAGTGGATGTTCCTTCCTACATCCTACCAAAAAAAGACGCACATCTTCCTTTTCTTTTTTAAAGCTCACAACACAGCAATAAAATAGGCTGCTTGGTAAGCAATATAATACATAGTTATGTGCCTGCAGCGAGTGATGATCATTATCCTGAGCAAAAATGCACTTCGTGTGTGGATGTCTGCATGTATTTTTATTGCCTAAGGTATTTTAACGTACTTCCTTTTTCAAGCTTCAGAAACCATCAATAGCAGCATTATCATTATTTTTTAAATACTAGATGTTACCCAGCAGTAGTCCTCCGTTTACACAATTTCTTTTTTATCGTTGCAGGATAGAAATTTACCTGATTTTTTTAATTATCCTGATTGTTCTTGTAAGTATACGTTAGCTCACAATTAACACAGTTTTTGTACAACTTTTGAAAAATTATTGTCAAATGTTGCAACTTGATCCATTTTTATTATTGTCGGATTGTAGAATGAAGGTAGGTATTCACAAAACTCCCATTTTTTCTTGCATTTCAGTCCAGTTCAGGAACAAGAAAGAATCGGGAGTTATATTGTAAGCATAGTCAATAAAAGTAGAGTATTTTTCTGATGCGGAGAGCCAAGCAGTCCAGCGGCATGGTTTATCTGGCATGGCACTGAATCTCCTTTTGCCCCATCTGATGTTGGATAGGAGACTACTGTACGCAAGGGTAGGATGTTGTTGAATATTTGCGTATTGTTTGCATATTATTGTCATACGTACATACATAAGTTCTGTTTTATTGTCAATATTTTTATATATTTTCGTAAAGTCGCTCCATTAGAATTAGTTATTGTATTGGTGTAAGGCCACAATTTCAGAAGAGATATATAAACTTAAAGAGTTCTTTTTTACATATTTAAGGAATTACTGCTTACTAGACATCGTACTACCTCGACTTTTTATTGTCATCGTACTAGTCTTTTTGTTTGGCTTTCGAAAGTACTTCACCTGAAAGAACTTTACCTTATCCTGAATAAATTCAAGAGCACCTGTAACAGTTGCACTAGAACTGTTACTGCTGCTTTGGCTGGTTGCAACCGTGCTACAGCTATACTGGTAGTTATTATTGTCATTAACGACAGAGGAAGAAGACGACGAGCGCTGAAGTTGATAATGGGCTCCTCTCGAATTTCTATCCGTGACGGTGATGCCATTCCCACCATCGATGCTACTGCCCCCACACTTTTTCACAGAACTTCCACTGTAATAATCGCCGTAACAGTTACTTCTATGTTCTGGATTCTTGCTCAACAGTGACTGTCTTTCCTGAAGTGTAACCGAGGACGTGGATGAGGCTGATGATGACGAGGAAGAGGAGGAGGACGACAACGCGTCATCCTCTAGACAAAAGTAATCTTCAACACCCGAGGTTCCTCTCACTGATGCAGAGGATGACGGAAGTAACGGGACAACTATATCTGTCAAAAAATCACTATTACCAACTGGTGCACAGTAAAGCACTTTTTCCCTTTTCGTTTTCACAGTAGTTTCTGCCGAGAACACACCTATATCATTGTTTTTTGCCCTGGGAAAAGTAGGGTTGGCAGAACGGGAAGAAAAAGCAGTTTTTGAGGGGTTGATGCTGGTGGCGGCGGCACTGCTACTGTTGCTTGTTTTCTCTAGACAACGATCCCAGTCCCTCTGCGGCTCTTCTCTGTCTCTAGAAAGCAGTGGAGGTCTTGTTGCTTTTGTCGAAGTTGGGGTTGTTTTTTGTTCCTCCTGCTGATCTAATAAAAAACGCGGTGGTTTTTCGGGTCTTGGAGTTACATGAACAGCATCGTGAGCATTGTGTAGGTAGGGATAAGAGCTGCAAGCAATTGTTTTATTATGGAACTCGGAATGGAATTCTTCCTCTGGAGAACTTCCTTCTTGATTTTCTGGTCTCTGTACAAACTGTTGCCGGATTCTGTTGCATCGACAAGCGCTGGAATTCCATTTTCCTTCATTGTTTCCAGAATCTTTTGAATGAATTTCTCCGTTCTGCTGCGCTGATGTTGTTGAAGAGTATGCAAATTCGGGATTGTCTTCCACCTGTTCATCTTGTTGTTCGTCTTGTTGCCAGTCACATTGACACAACCAACAGCCCACCATGAGCCAGACAAGGCCAAGCAGTGTCTGTGGTGGCAGAGGAAATGAGAGGGGTAGGTGAGGCACCGCCACCCTTGCCTGGTCCCTCTCCTCCGCCCGAGAAAAATTTACACAGATCTTTAACTAAAAGTAGCGCAACTTTCACTGTGAACTGGAGAATCACATATTCCAGCACTGACTTCACAAAAGTATTTTGTATACATTATATATGTATATATAAGAACAAGACTGAGACAGAATTGATCATAAACTTGCAAAAGTTCACAATGTACATATATACCCACTGGAACTTCTTCCGGAGAAAGGTAGTGTCATGCTGTAGGGGTGACTTATTACTAGTAAATAACAAACATTAGTCCAATTAGGAAAATGAACAATAGATGATGGTCAATATTGAGGAAGATGGTATAAGAGCGGACGAGAAATCGTTATAGCATGTAAGTATATCTATTCAGCTACACACAACCAAAAAACGTACCCAACTTTAAACATCAAGCTTTCTACTACTTTCCAGAGTGTCAACCACATCTGAAATGGCACGGGAATACACTGGAGTAGAGCGTGCTGTTTGCTACTACTACTTCAATACTTGCACTTCTAAACGGCCTTCATTCCTGATCAAGTGATCGTGGGAAGTAGCAGAAGGGGTAGAAAAGGGAGGTTCATCATCATCATTTCCATAAAAAAGTATACTACAATGTTCCAACAACAGCAGCCTCATGCTAGTTACGAGAAAGGTAAGGGTTCTCCTCGCCTTGTACCATGTATATATACCATGCGAATCGTTCCTTATTTTCGCTTCAACACGCCACACTACTATCTTCTTTCTGGGACGCTGTAAAATCAGGCTGCAGCAGCACCAGAGAGGTACATTTAATATATTATTATGCCATGGTGTGCTTTAACTTTCACAGCAGCAGCGCAAATTTATATTCGTTGAAGTAAGAAGAAGGACACATTCCCGTTTACACTTTTAGTCAGGATGGGATTGGCTGGCGTGTCGTTCTGGAGGATGGGCATACGTCTGCAAAAACGGAACGCAACAACGGTATTTTTTCACGTTTTATAAGCTTGTGATGATGATAAGGCTTCTTCCTTTCTCTTCTTCCTTCTCATCTGCTTATGCATTCCTTTGTGTGGGCTAACTTTTCCTTGTGTCAGTGTGTGTGTGTGTGTGTGTTTGCCCGATGTTAGGTTAATATTTGCTTCAAATGATGATACGATTATTATAATGCAAAGTTTTGCATGTCTCTTCCCACACCACGAGAAAGTAGATCTACAAGGAGTGTGGAACGATCAGAAAAAAAGAAGGAGTAGAGAATGCGACGATGGATTTGATGATGATGACAAGGCCGATTACATATTACCATTATGATGATAATAATGATGATCGTCACTCATTGGAAAACCAGAAATGAGTCATGATATATATTTAACTAATGACGACCACACATACATAATAATAGTAAAATGTTTTATGAAGGAAACCGACAACGAGGACATGGACATTAGACTGGAAGGAGTAGAGAAGTGAAGGAAGCTTTATTATTATTACTATTGTGTTCCCTTTTGTTACAGTATAAAAGCAAAATGCTCCAAGTACATGCAGAGTCTCATCGTTAGTTATTACGATACGACGACAACGACGGTATATTATGTGTGCAGTGAAAGGCACGGAAGGAAAACTTTCTCTTGGAAAGCCAAGTGAGGTGGAAGCATAATGGAGTGAAAGTTACATGTTCATATTACATTTCACCATTTTGTGGACATCGAATTAATAATTCCCATATATAATGTTTCATTATTATTATGTATTAGCGAGAGAGATAAATACTATATATAGTAGAGTAAGTATTGTACATAATGCTGTGCCTACCAAGTATGTGTGAGATTCGTTGGAATCATGACGAAGAAGACGAGAAGGAGGAATAATGAGCAAAGAGAACGGGAGAACCAAGAACGAGTATGTGAATAATATAATATTTTTTTCTGTTTTACGCCGAGTTCTCCGTCCCCATCATCGTTGCGTCGCTGGCGTTTTAGGTGATGTGAAGTATATGGAGCATTGAATAGACCGTTTATATGATGTATGTACTTGCCATGTACCTCTTCGGTTGATCGTCCTTTTGTCTGGAACTGGAGAAACAGTAGAGTTTGGTCGGCTTTAATACCAAAAGGTATTGAAGCTGAAATATATTGAGTATAATATTTTATCAAAATGAATGGTAATATTTTTTAAATGTGCGAAGCAGACCCAATAATTCTTGCGTATGTGTATTAATGTAGCTTGTCTGGCTGGGCGTAAGCATGTACCATTGCAATATGACGTAATTTAAAACTACCTATACACGTATACAGACAGTATTTGAAAGTAATGGTCAGTTTAGAACATTTTCTAGGTACTTATGTCAAGACAAAACGATAGAGTACTAGGCTACTACGACACGCTTAAAAACGCCTAGTTAGCGTGGTTGTAGTTGTGTTATTTGTAAAAAATGTGAGATTTTATGGGGAACAGAATGTACATAAAATGCGAACGGTGTGTGCTGCTTATTCAACTAGAAGAGAAAAGCAAGTTGTGGGACATTTTTTGCGTTATCACAGAAAAACAAAAACTGGTCTAGTGTCATAGCCAACAATAACAATGCACGCTTCAATTGTAAATTTTAACTTTCAATTATGAAAATCTCTTATTGTTCTTTGTTATTTGCCTTATCAAACATCAACATGATTTACACCAAATCATCAAGCTAAAAAGTCCCCGTAGATGCAATCATGAAAGGATCAATCCTTTTCCTTGTTTCATGTAAATGGTGATTTAAAATTGTATATTCCTCTGCAATAACAACTAAAATCCTTTACTTTTACAAATCATTTTATCCGTTCCCTTCCTCCTCTGGTTGTAAATATAAGCAAATAAACCATATTGAAAACTACTCCTTTGGGACCATTAGCGCTGCAATGGGACATCCACTAACCGAAAAGGCACAAGGGGACAGTGCAATAAAATGCAAAGTTTTCCAGAAGGAAACTTGTGAGTAAACAAAACAGCAAAGATAAAACTGCAACGCAATACTGTGCAACATATTATAACATACAATATAAATAAATTTCTGTTTCTTGATGATGATGATGATCCCATGTAAATGTATATTGTTATCATCGCCATCGTGCATAAGGGAAAATTCTTTCGTAAAGAAAGTGGTAGAGCAATAAGGAAAAATAAGTGAAATGTGTTTGTTGTTGGATGAAGGGGAAAAGGGAAAAACCGAACACACTCGCTCACTTTTATTCATAGCATTTCACAATGATGACGATGATCATGACGATGATGGGAAAAAGGGAGAAATCTCTCAAGTGGAACGAAAAGAACGGGCCTAGTGAGAGTGAGTGAGCAGGGAGCATATTACATTATATAATATACTCACCAGAGGAAGAGAGGGAAAAGGAAAGAAGTGAAAGGAGCAGGGAAACTGGAAGAAGAAGTGAAATAAAAAGCACACATTTAGTGCTCCAACAGCAGCATCACCACCATCGCACTCTTGCAGTCAACTCAGCTCTTCCAACAAAACTTTATTTTCCTCCTCTCTCCTCTCACATTATATAATATACTCTTCTTTCTCTCTTGTCCGCTGACAATGTTTTGTTATATGAGCCCATAACATGATGCTGTTATTATTATAAAATAAGGTTGTTCGAAGAATATGAAAAGAACGAGTATATAGACAATATAGTTTTGTACCAATATATGCCTGCCTGTATACAGAGGACACTGAGAGCTATTGAAAGGATTTCAAAATGAAGTTTTCCTCCAGAAAAAAGAGGGAGGAAAGTAAGTTTGGTGGTGGTGGTAATACTGCTTCTGCTGGTATATTACTGGAGCCGTGCAGTCTCTGTTGACTGCGAAGCGGATTTCTGGAAATGGCTATTGATATATCATCATCATAGCTTCAAGTAGTAAGAAAAGCAGCGGAGATGGAAAATGCTCCTCTGATTCTACGCCTCTTGCTCGGGAAGTTGCGAAAACGGGGAAGCTCATAAAATTACACATATTAGTGTATAAATTTCACGAGCATACCTAAGTCAGACAATCCCAAGTCAGAAGCTTCATACCAATACTTGCACGTAAAATTATATAGGTATACTTCAAAAAATTTCCACGGGTTGGTTTACCAAGGAACCGAGGAAAAGCTTATGGTGATAGTGGTGGTGTCGGTATGGAGTAGTGGTGATGGTAGTGGTGGAAGTAGTGGTGGTAGGGATGCTTTCGCAGTGGATCCTCCGTTAAATGTGATGCACGCTCTTGAGCTCTCTTTTCCAGCTTGTGTATGTGTGTGTTTATTGTATCCGATCACAGAAGGAGAAAGGATACGTGCAGGTTCATGGATACGGATGAATCCACAAAGAGATTGAGTTGTGCTGGTGTTGTTGCCAATACACTGCTTCTCCTTGGGTTCTTTTCCTTTCTGGTCTACTGTCCCGGGCCACCACTAGCACGTTGAATGCTTATAAACACATATATACATCTTTACATCTATATTATTCTTATACTAAATGTATGTAGGTAGGTAAGTATGTGCACGGTGTATACAACAATGAAGCTGACGAGAAAGTCTTTTTTCTCCAAGAGCATTATTATATTTATGACAAAGCCTGAAAATGAGGAAGAGAAGAGATTTTCCTTTCGTGATGGGATTTTCCTTTTCACATCTCTATATAGTCATGTATCAGTTGGATTGGTGGGGTATACTCACCACATGGGTATGTTTATACTGCATTTACTTCTCAATATACCGTAAAACTTGAAATAGACGCAGCTGCGTTAATTAGCTTTCACAAATTTTTTAGCCCGTAATGGCAGCTGCGTTTATATTAAGTTACATTGAAATTTAAATTAGCGCAGCTGCGTTTATTTCAGGGCTGCGTCTATTTTAGGGACTGCGGCAATTTCAAGTTTTACGGTATTAGCTATTTTGATGGTGGTGGTGAGGATTTTGTTGTTGAGAAGAAACGGGACAACCCCATCTGTCAAGCGGTCCCGTTTCCATACAAACAAAGCGGTTTTGCTCCCTTTCCTTCTTTCTTTCTCTTCTTCTTTTGCTAATCAGCTAATGGGCCAGAGCAGAAACGAGGAATATAAGTGAGAGCAGACTTTGAGACATTTTTTCCTCCTTTTCTGTAGAAAAGAAGTTGAATGAATTTGACTAAAAGTTTGTCCCTATTCCTCTACACGCGCATTGTCAACTACTTATTAGTATACTAGTATCTATATTTCATATAATCATATTCAATCTCCAGAGATGGTCTATCAACCACGCGACGAATTTTTTTGTGGGGTAAAGTGGTTGACTCAAGTGTTACGTAAGATTGCATATAAACTGCATTGTCTCTCCGTTGGCACAGTCGTTCCAAAAATGTATTTGTCATCGTCACCGACGTTTATCAGTACATTTTTGTTACGTATCATTAGTTATATGCACTTTTCACCAAAAAGAGAAGAGGGGGAGGGAGGAAAAGGACAGAAAAATATTTACACACACAAGTAGCCTTACCTAAAATAGATGCACAAAACAGAGTATGGAAAAACAGCGCTGTTGTAGAATAGATCTTTTTTTTCTTTCTCCTCCAGTTATTACAAGATTACTGTAATATTTCAATTTCTTTCCGCAAGTCAGCACAAATGTATCTAATAATATTTTCCACTTTTTCTTAACCAAACAAATATACATGAATAAATGTGTACCTACTAGGGTTTGTAGGTGGCTGTCGTTGTGGTAGCACCTTTTCTTGTCTATATCACATTTTCCCTTATTTTGGTGTATTCATTTGAGTTGGAGTGAGTGAACTCGTAATGTGTTCTGTTCATTCTAAAAAGAAGCAAGTTCTTTCACCGAAAGTTCTACTCATCCATCCATCTATAACACACCATCGTCGTCACCGTGAACAACATGCATTCCCTTATATCACCACCACAACCGCTGTCAATACTACTTGAACAATATTCGTCGTTGGGTGCGAAAAAGGAAGGAAGTGTGAATGAACCTTCTTTTTCCTTTTCTCATGAAAAAAGAAAGTAAGAAAGCAAACTTTGTGACACTTTGTGTAAAGACAAAAAAGAGAATTTTTTCACATTGAAGAAAGTTAATTTACACGAGAGAGAAAATGGACTCGTCGCCTTCTTCTTATTGTCGGTTGGGTTGTTGGACCAGTTGGAATTTGGAATTGAAAATGTTTCCTTTTCCATTTTACATTTACAATGGAATACAAAAAGGAAGGAGGGTGATGAGGATGGTAAGCAAGGAAGAGAAGAATTGCAAGGATCAGCACTTTATCGGTGTTGGTAGGGGGAATCAGATGCCTTCATGTTTATTCTAGAAAGCTAATAGTAAGTAGATCATTTTGAATGACGACGAGAGCAATTGCAGATTTTCCATATAACTATGACAATCCTGAGATGTTGATGATGATGTGGCTGCGAGCTGGTGAATAACCGAAGTAATTCTGATGATAATTCTTTTAAAAACATGGTTCATTTTACTAGTCCTAAAAATGTGTTCTTACTGTTTAAATAAGTAGGTTTACAAATATTCTTCATTTTTATTTTAGAAAAGATATTTTCACGAATGTGCGAGTGGGGATGGCGAAAGAGCATGTCATATTTCCAGTTTGTGTCGTGTGCACATATATCTGTCAGTCTAGTTTTATTTTCCTCACGTGCCTTGTCCCAGTCACTCACGACTGAACGATTTTATTAAGGCATCGTGCGCTAAAAGTGTGTTGGATGTTTACCAAAATTTACAGATTCATTAAAAGCTTTTCCTAAAGAAGATGTTTGTTACCTTTTGATTGTTGGCAAACGGTAAATGTCATCATTATCATCATCCATCTACAATCAGCTTCACTACTAGCTTTGTATCAATTGTACTGCGTAAAGTACTCATTTTGATTAATGTCATATGCCATGCCACTATACCAAAAGTCCCTTCTTTCTTGGGAAGGTTTGTTAATCGAAAGCAGTCGGTGTTTTGTGGTCCTTTCCTGACGTGACCTGACTTCACATTTTTAAGTGGTGAAGTGGCTTGAGTGGATTCACTGATGATCACGACGGTGAAGACTAACCAACCAACAAGTTCAACCAACCACGAAAAAGAGCAACCAAAACAATCTCTGTAAATTCTTCTGCTGGCAATCGTCGCTGCGGCAGAAAGTCGTACGGAAAAGCGTGGTGTTTTCTGGCCGCTGCTTTCTTGTCTTTCACCCTTTTCCCTTTTGTTGGCCGTACAGCCAAAAGAGTTGTGTCCGTTACACGTTTAATGTATGTACAAGTAGCACTTGGGTATATTGGAGAGGATCTCCCTGTCGGGAGATTTCTTCCCGAAGCAAATAAAATCAGGCAAGCGAACACAAATTTGTCTCTTTGTCCATATTATCTCTCCCTCATTGTCGCTATCGTCATCGCAATAAAAAGACAAGAGCTTGTTGTGTGCCAAAAAGGTCATTTATATCTCAAATATTATGTGGAAAGTCGTGGAAAGGAGAAAGTTAAGTAACAGCAATAGTTATAAAAGTAATAAAATGCATGGCATGTGCAGTGCAGTTTGAAACCAGTAATTTATTATTAGTGGACACGCGTATGTGTGTCCGGTTGAAATATTTAAGTCGTTGTCAACATGCTCATCATGTAATTTCTTTGCAGATCAATCAGCATGGTACGTCGTCTTTTTATAAGTATTTTAAAAGCTTTTCTTGAGATTTATATAGAAATAAAGACTATGTATTTTTTGTTCAGAGCCAAAAATAGATTTTTTTCTCGTCTTTGATTTTGATTACCATCAAGTCATTTTGGAAAGACAGTAGAAATACTTACTCGACCTTTGTTAATTACCACATTTCCACTAACTCTCTTGTTTTCTTCTCTTTCGGTAATTATTCTAGATTCATGCTTGGCGTCAATTAAAACAAGGGATCAATTCGGAACAGCCAAAAACTAATATAATGAACGTTCGACCGAGTCAAGCTCTACACCACAGAACAGTGAGGACAAACATAAATTTCCCTCAAGCTCAGGTAAGATTGTATAAAAATGGTGTATAAAAGAGAGTTGGAGGATTGTGGGGATAATAATAATAATACGTCCTAGTAAAAAGGGGAAGTAGTTCAGTCACTTTTTTTATTTCATCGTACATTACATACAATTAAATATATCGTTTAATTAAGGCGTTGCACGACTTACCCTGTCATTTTCTCCCTGTGTGCGTAGTATACCTCTCTTTCTCTCACTTTCCTTCTATTTATCTCCGTTTCCTCTATTGCTATTGTAAAATGAGAGTGGTGCTACTTTTTTCCTTCCCTGGCTGGGGTTGTGAAAGAAATATGAGATCGGTACAAAAAGAATGGATAATAAAATCGTGTAAAGAGGTGCTTGTTGTTTTCCTTTTCCAGTTTCAATGGTACAACTAGTGTGGTGGTAGCGGATGTAGTATTATTATTCCATAATACAAAAGCCAAACGCTATAAAGATTGTATTAATATTAAAGTCTTTGGTTCACCTTTGCTCCCGGTATTATCACCCGAACAATATCACTCTATAGTCCCCACGCATTGAAGAAAAAAAAACTACAAAGGTTGTTGCCTGTATAAAACCCCATTACATTTTCACTTGGCCTCAGAGTAAAAGAGCCAAAAGTCCAAAAGAATGTAAAGGAGTAGAGAGTAGTGAAAGAGTGAAAGGGAATAGGAACTTGAGACGATGGCTAAAGAAGAAATAGGATAAAGTGCACGAAGCAATAAATAAATGGCCAGTAATATGCTTTCCCACTATATTGCAAGCTTTTATAGTTGTGAGGAGGAAGATGATGATGGCGAAAGAGAAAGGGAGTAGCGAAAAGGGCCATTTTCTTTGGATGTACCTGTGCGTAGCAATGTCATTTCACCTGCGAGAAAGGAAATACAAGACAGACAGACTGTCTCCCTCTCTCTCTCTCTCTATCGCTCTGTCCGATGTAATGTGTGCATTTTCACGTACAAACGTGGGTACTTGTTCTACCGACATAGTTAAGAGTACGAGACATGAGTGAAAATGTTAAATTGCTTCATATAACGGCGACCTTCTCACATTGTGTGAGGAAAGTTAGGCTGGGAGTACTTGAAGCCTATATCTGAAAAGACATTCTTGACCACTTTCAGCACCACCGTTTATAGAAATGCATACTTGCAGAGAGAGGGAGAAAGATAGTTGTAGTAAGTGGTAAGTAGTACACGTTTTCTTTCTTTTGTGATTGCCATCCATGACTTGACTGGTGACAGGGACAATACGACAAAGAGTTAAGGAGACAATGCTCTCTGTCTTTCTTTTTTCTACTATTCTCTCTCCCTCTCGTTCAGCCTCACAGTTCTGTAATGCTCTACAACAGAATTCACCACCAAAGTGTATCCACACACACGGAAAAAATAACGCGGAAGGAGAAAAACGAAAGAGATAGTTTTCTTTTAGAGGCCCCCTGCGGAGATAAATTCTCCTTAATCGAAAGACTTACAAGAATATTCTCAATAAAACTGGCTGATGCCTTTAGCTCGTTCAAAATCCTCGTTGTCGTTCACTTCTATTCTTTTTAGCAGTGCTGCTGCTGCTTAAGAGGAAAAAGAGAAAGGTAAAATGGAGGAGATGAAGAGGTAGAGAAAGAAAGATGTAGGATGGCTCGTTTTTTCCTGTTTTACGAGTAAATATGAGAGCATTTTCCATTCTCAGCTTTTCATAGCATTACGAACACTTTGAATTCATTCCATCCACCCCTTTCTTGACCACTACTGCCATACACCACTACCAACTCTGTCATCATACAATGTAAGAAGCTGTACAAACAAAAACGTGGATTTCATCAAAATCCCGAAACAACCACTATAGCTTTCACCAAACAGAGGGCAAGTGCTCTTTTTGACAATGGTGTCATTAAAGAAAGTCGCACAATATATTTAGTAATGGAGTGGAAAACAACTCATCTCGGTCAGACAAAATGCACACACAATAAGCATTAGATAAGTATGATGGAGAATATTTTCTCACGGCAGAATATACAAAACCTGTTTGTTGTTCTCTTCTGTGATTCTGATAACTTTGAACACTCCCCTCCTCTCCTTCTGTCCAGTAGACATGCATGCTCCAGCAACGTGCATGGAGAAGAGCAAACAAATCCAGCAGAGTGTACGCTGTAATGTTGACCTACCGGAAACCGGATAAATAAATACAAATACATAATACCACTTCAAAAGATGCACTCCACTGTATCTGGTTGCATTCCAAAGCTTTTTTGTCTTTGTATCGATAACCGTGATGGTGGAAGGTATAGAGAATAAACCTTTCCCCTCTTTCTATGCTATGGTTATAGTCAAGACAATATAAAAAGGTGGGGAAAGTTTGTAAGGTAAAAAGGAAAACACATTTTTTGTTTGCATGTCGACCTCTCTCTCTGCCTTTTTTTACCAAAAATACACAACCCATTTTCTATAGTAATCAATGGAACAGTGAAAAAGGCTCTCATTATCTATTGTGAGTCTTGCGGGACCATTCCTTTTTCTCCGTGTGCAGTGAACCCTTACCACCAGCAAACCAACATTGTTCGAGTACTGCCTCAAGGGAGTCATTGCTGGCCATTTCCGTTTTCAATGACCATTTTATATTTTCTACACATACACATACTTTTCAGCATATACACCAGAAAAACCAAAGGCCATCTATATGGTTGTTGGTTTCCTTCGAAAAAAAAACTAGTACAGACTTTGTATCCATTTCACTAAAAGGAACTCTCTTGACTAGCTTTGTTTCTCTTTTTTTCCATGTATGCTTTCACTATACACACCAATAATAATAAGAATACTTAGGTAAAGGTTAACTGGAGTGAAAACGTAAATGCGTGTGTTTTCCCTGAATGTGGCGGTGGTCAGTATTCATTTATGATATGAGCTTCTTTTCCATTTCCTCTTTCCCTTTCTTCCTTTCTTCTAAAATAAGGCATAAAGGACTCTTGAGCTGGGCTGATCTTAGAATTTGTATCCTTGGAATAATAATAGTAACAGTTCAATGAAGGTGAATTACTTACTGGTTTAACGCTCTTAAAAGCCTTTCTCCTTCGTCTACCCCTACTTTCTTTTTAACAATAAATGATGGAGGGCCAAGTAAAATGGGAAGCAAGCAGAGGATATAAAGCAGCATACACACAGACCTTGATCACCTTGGTCGTTTTGCTCGTACAACTGTAATAGAATGGCTCATTGCTTTCTTGATAGTGAACATTATTTGCGCAATGCATTATCCTAAAGAAAAAATACACAGATTCCATTTTTTTCTTTAGAAAAATAAGAAAAAAAACACTTTTACACATTATGGATTACTTATACTTTGTGACTTGATCTTTACGGGAAAAGCTTGTTTTTTTTCAGAAAATCCAAACTTAATACTTTTCTTGGATCTTTTTTGTAGGGTAAGCGGTGCCCCTCGATGCATAAGGAGACGTATTACAAAGCAAACCTGTGGAGACCACGTATTCCTTAAGAAGCCCAAAATACAACTTAAGGTTGTCATGCTGTATGGATGACGACAATGAAAATAATGGAGAAAATGGGAGAGCATTGTGATTCATCTATATTTAAATAACGCTATAGTTATTTAGTATTATCCAATAATTTATATGACTAAAAAAATGAAAATGTTTAAAAAAGAAAAGTTCTTTAAATACTTCAAAATTAATACTGTAAATGGTGGAATAATCAAGAAGAAATGCAATTTGAATGTGTAGACATGTAATAAATAGTAAAGAATAAGTAGGCTTGTTATTATTAAATGCAAGTAATTCACCTAACTATTCACAAATCTTTAAATTCTTTGTTCGTTGTTGTGTAAGTTGTAATTAATTACAGTATATGTACATTGTAATGTAAAGGTATTTACTAGCAGGTAGTGCAAATTATAGAATAAAAATTCAATACAATCTTCTGTTTAGCACAGGAATTATTATTTTAACTTATTGTCTGCATTGTTTTGCCCACCGGTGAAGAAATAAGAAAAGTGCAACGAAAGAATAGAGATCTTCCACCGTTTTCTTTGTTGATTATGCAATAATCCGATTTTGTGTGTTCTATTTTCCATGTTTAATCTTGTCACGAAATTTTCAAGTCGAAACAAACCCCACCTGTGGAACTTTTCATAGAACTTGTGTTGTCAGTTTTGTAGAAGACAAAGACGTAGCGTTGTTGGCTAAACACTCGCCTGTTGTCACCGTTCTTGTTTTAGTTTGACAAGATTATACAATCTATTTAAATTGTTAATTATAACACAAACAAGTATTATTAATAGTGCTATATTATAATTGTCAATGTTTAATGTTGATATATTTAGCTGTAACTGTACTTTGGTAAGAAACAAAAAGGTAGCAAGTTTAAGTATTACTTATCGTAAACATTTTTTACAGAGATGATTTAACTCTTATTTTTTGCAACTTTTCATATTGCCTTTACCATAATTGCAAAAAAATGTAATATGTTGTTTGTTCAATGGGTAGCGAATTCAGATTGAATGCTACTAAAAAATTCAATTTACTCAGGAGTTTATATACAACGGAACTATCACATGCAACGACGTTTTATTTCAATTGACTTGTTATTAATTTTATGGCAATGCTCACTGATTAACCTGTTCCATTAGTACATACTTTACATCGTAAGCTGTAAGTATATGATATTAACGATATATAGTCAATTAAACACATAATGAAATGAAAGGTGTTTACATAATTTTCCGTCATAACTGTTTCAAAGATTAGGAAAGGAAAGAAATATCGGGAATGCGTTTAATTGTTCATACATTTTATTATCGTTCCAATCCAATCAATGGACTCAGGAATAGAATATCGGCAAAGTTTTCATTATATAAAGCTATTATTATTCCATGTCAAATAATTGATAATATTTTAAATAGTTTTTTCTTCTCGGGAGTGACGGTAAATTAAGGTAATGTAAACCACTTTTCATTGTTATGTGTCATGAAATTACTACGATAAGGATTTTTCAGATTCCACCCAGGTACATTTTATCGATGAGTTGAACATGTTACTTATTCAAAAGTAATTAATATAGCAAGAAGAAGATTGAGGAATCTGTGCAGAATATTTTCTGAAGGGTTTAAAACATTGAAATGGTGCATTGTAAAATATTCTATCAAATACTTAGGTATAAAGATTGCCAAATATATAGTGTAAACCAGGAGACTTTTACTGCATTGTATGCAACTAAATAAGATAATTAATAATAATATGTAAATTACATACTATGTATTTAAGAGGATATTATTATGCGAGTGCACAAGCATAATAAGTTTGTTAAACTATTGTATGTAAGATCGGCAATTAATTTTAAACTCACTTTTTGATGTCCATTCAATTTTATTGAGAATTCGAAACGAATGCAACAGAAAATATTTATTTACATAACTTATCACAATTACAATTTTAGAGTAATTAAATTAAATATTACATATATTCATGAATATATGCAACGTTCTCATCCCTAAAGAACGGCAGACATGATCAATTATAATTACATGCCAACAATTTTAATCTCATAATTAACTAGGCATTTCTAAGACACATTATTAAAAGTATTAAGTAAATAGGATATTTAGGAAGGAAATATAACAACTTAATTTATAACTCCACTTATCTAATTAATTAAGTATGCTGAATTGTCACGAATGTATGCATTGCCCGTATGCACATGTACATAAGATTATAATTAATAAACGTCTTTACTAAAATTGTAAATATTTCCTGTTAGTAAAAGTTTCAATGATGTCGGAGGAGTATGGATTTTCGTTAAAGATAATGCTATTTAAAAAACTGGGAGTATACCTAAATTAACAACACAGTGCCGATATTGCGTTGATCGTTGAGTAAAATGTATGCATGGCATAAATGTCTTAATTATTACCTAATCATACACATAATATATTGTAGTTAAACTTTACAACGACACAATAATGTGGTATTATATACTGGAAAAAAATAAATGCAATTGTGTATAAAGTAAAATCGAACTCATGATTTCATTCATCATTAAACCTCCTCCTTACTTAAATGCGAATTAAATCAAACGTCACTAATTCTTAAGTCAGCATTACTGGCTTTAATTTTAAGCAAGATAGGTAAGCATAATCAGATTGAGAGTTAGCAAAAAAATTAATTTGATTTGATCTGATACGTTCAACTGATGAACTGACAAACGGTCTGATGAATCATACTAACGCTACCAAGTACATAATCAAATAACTTTCAAATAACTTTAGTTCATATCGTTCACATCTCTACAAGTTCAACAATCAATCAACAAAATAGACACACATAAGTTAATTATATTAATTTCATAAAAAACAGTAGATATCCAATAAAAATACTGATGCCCCTTTGCATTCCAAAAATATACCGAGAATTTCATGTGGTGGCCTCCTCTTCGTTTTTGTGATAGCGCCGAACATGACGAGTCCGTTGACCTCTGCCATAAAACGCCATGTCACAGAAGTAGCACTTGAAGGGCTTCTTGCCGCCGTTGTGGTGCTTGACCCTGGAGTGCTCCAAGAGATCCCAGTTGGTGACGAAGCTCATGTCACACTTTTTACAGAAAAAAGGTTTCTCACAAAAGTGTCGTAAAAGATGAATTGTAAGATTTTTTTTCTCACGAACTCGATCCCGTCATTACAAAATGGACAAAAGTGGCTGACGCCAACTTTTTCCTTGTGAAATTGGCGTCGATGAGCCATCAACAGTGGTCTGAAGTAAAACGCCACAGGGCAGTTCGGATGCGGGCATTTGTGCATTTTCCCCGTGTGCAATCGAATATGCATCTGCATTTCCGTGTTGGTGACGAAGGAGTGTTGACAAAAACGGCAGACATAGGATTTCTCACCGAGGTGACGAAGGATGTGGTCCAGCAGTTGCGACCGACGTCGACATTTCATGGGACAAAATAGACAGCTGTGTGGCTTCACAGGTTGATGAATTAGTTGATGACCGGTCAAGGAGGATTTTGAACTGAAGGTTTTGCCGCACACGGGACAAGGCAGCTTTGGCACTTGTTCGGAAAAATGTACACGTTTCCGGTGAATTGTTAGATAATAATTTCTGGAAAATCTTTTGGTGCAGAGGTCGCACTGAAAAGGCTTTTCTCCGGTGTGCTTTCTCCCGTGAATGATGAGGTGACCGGCCCTTGTAAATGATTTACTGCACACGGTACAACGATGATCCTTGATTTTCAGCGCTTTCTTCCCTGTCATCTTTTTCTTGAAGGAATTACGAGCTCCTCCAAACGATCCGGCTTTTTTGGTTGTTAAAGAGGTGGATGGCCCTTCAGTAGATTGTTCAGGATCCACGCAATCTGAAAATTAAAAATAGATTTGTACTCCACGGAATTGTGAACTATTTGTTTCGCTGAATAGGAAGTAGCGACTAATTAACATTTAATTGTTCCACTTACATCTTACGGTTAAATAAAACGGAACGACGAGTTACCCACTGGAAAGGAAGCACAGGCGTCTGGTCAGAAATGCCTAGCTTCTCGAACCTTTTCAGTATCGTCTTGTACCACGCAAGTCAGACAACTTTTTCCTACATTCAGTTATCAAAGCAGAAAACAAAATAATTAAATCCACGCAAAACAAAAGTGTGACTACCCAGAGGCACCAGAGAAAATAAATAAACTAAATAATGTTAAAAATTCACCGACAATTAAGTCAACTCTCCCCCAACCACCATCAAAACATAAATCAACCGTCAACAACAAAATATAAAGTATTTCCCATCAAAATATTTAATTAACTATTAGCTAATTAACTTACTTTGAACGTCCTCCCGGTAGCGGCTCAAACAGGACAAACACGTTTGATTATCCAAGACAAGCCCACTTGATTGGTTTAAAAAAGGTTCTTGGAACCTGAAGTAAAACATTTTTCCAGAGCCGACTAGTTAATTCTTCATTCAACTTTATCAGATCCACTACTACCCGACAAGCTGATTTCTTAATAAAATTGATCACACATCCGAAAAAAATTTCTAGAGCCGAAAAGCTATGTGAAAAGATGTATTATCGGTAATACGATAGTTGTCTAAAAATGGATTGTGTGGAATGCTGCGACTGTGTAAAGAGCCGATAATTCTTAAGCCGATTAAGAAAGGAGCTTACATAGTGATCTTTGAAAGAGGTAGAGTATTGAATCGCGATGTGTTACTATCCCGACCATGCTAATCTGCTTAGGGCAAAAAGGTCCTGTGAAAACGCCGACCACATCTTACTCCGACTAGTAGTTTTCGGGTACTTCATTTGTGGTAATGTGGTACTTCAAAATTGTATAATGATAAATAGACGAAGCCGTCGCCTGCGCCTTAATTAAGCGCAGTAAGTTTAAATGACAACTAACTACAAATGAAAGGCCAAGGGAACGGCATGCTATGTTGTATCCTAAGATTTTATTTTATAGTAATTATTATATATTTAATGATTTAGGTCTCAATGTAACGAAACGAATTTCCATCCACTACGTCCATTACCTAAAGTCTTTTTTTTTAATTCTATTTGTCATTATGCAATTTAATAAGTTCATTACATACTCTAACCACATATGCAATACCCGAAGACTACGAGTCGGAGTTAGATGTGGTCTGCGTTTTCACACGACCCTTTTGCATTTTTTTCTTATCTCATGATCTATTGTACTACTAAGCAGATTAGAGTGGTCGGGCTAGTAACACATCGCGATTCACCATACAATCCTAGAAGAGAATGGAAGAAGTACCAACGCCGTTCGTTTTACCCTAATCTTTTCCGGCTTAAATCTTTCCATTGTTTTAGGGATTATCAGAGTGGGAAACGATCGACAAAATGAAACATACCCTAAAATGATCCCATTTAACTGGAATTTAATTTTTTATTAATAATGGTCTGGTACGAAATAAGTTTTCAAGTTTGAATTGTTTTCAGATCACTAAACACTTATTTATTCGTCTTCGGAAATTGTTGGTAATGTTTGGTAAATTAATAAATTAATGAGCAAGTCGGCTTTAGAAACACTTGAAATCACGAGGTCCATAAATTCATGAAGATTAGCTGGTACAAGTGGCTGTTTTCAGCGCGACATCTGTAAGCAGTACTCGGTGCGAGTAGCTGGAAACCTGGAAAAGTGAACGTTTGAGAACACATTTTTCGGAGTTTTGTTGGCGTTGCTCATTGTTACAAGTTATATCTATAGGTGGGAGTATGAGCTACATTAGAGATTCATGTCTGCTTCATCATCGTCACAAATGCTAATAATTTACCTTTCCGAATAAAATCGTTTTAGTTAGTCCTACTATTTATTCTACGCTCATGATAAAAAGTTATAAAGCAAATTATAACATACCACTGTTAAAATAATATTGAATTTGCATATAAGTATGATTGAAGGGGCTACTTGAGATAATGTTTTGAAAGATTTGTGTTTGTAACCAAAATTATTAAGAGTATTTCTATTGGGACACTAACATTGTCTATTGTTAAGCATTTTGCAGGAAATTGTAATTAGGTTATGCTTTAATGTTACGTTGCTTGGCTCGTTGTGTCACCAAAGCATTTCTACTTTTATTAATGCGGAAGCATCTAATATCAATGACAACAACCTCAATGATTTTGTCTAAGTTGGGGTTACTTCTCGTTGTCTAAATTCCTGATTGTTTTGCCATTGCACTGATAACATTAGATTTCGCTGATAATTTTGGGGTTATTTTTATAGTTTTTCCAAAAGGTATCCCGTATTGCGTAACGGTTACTTATAGTTATGATATTACTTGTAGCAAGGATTACCATGTATCAGGCCACCCGACCACCTTGCCACGACCTAAGTCGTAAGTAAGTCGTAACAATTTCTCACCACCAACCATCACATACGCTCTCATTATTATCACAGTTAGCCTGCCTAACTTTTCCACAACCAACCTTTGCTCAAATGCTAATATCAGAGTAATTAGTTGTACTTTTGTGATTCCATAATATTTTGCAAGGAAGCTGTTCCAGCGAGTTGGTACATGTAATCCTTCCTGTTACTTTATTCGTCGTTGTCGTTCCTGATGAATCGACGGCTATCGATAAAATTGCTTGCAGTTCACAACTTGGAAATATTTCTTTCGGTGGATCATTGACAGTGTTTTACCGAATTGGTGGCCTTTTTTCTATTTCATGCATTTGATTTGGTAGTGGTGGTGGCGTTTTTGCATAATCATATGAAAACTGGTAAAGAATTGATATATTTTGCTTATATTTTAAAACATTGTCGTCACTCCATTTCCTAGTCATTACTATGCTATCCAATTATAATAGGGTCTCAATTTTCACAGGATGTGCCCTTACCACTGTTACAGTAATCATTGTATTTGGGTTTGGGTTCTTTGCTTTCACTATCTCGGCTTTTCTTGGCATAAATCTTTAATTGTAATAAAAACCCTTTTTTCCGATAGTTTCCTTGTGATCAAAATATTATCTTGCAGCTTCCGGTAACTATCATTTTCCAGAAATTGGTTTCTCTACTCGTTACGCATTCTCGTCATATTCCTCATCTCATTTTATCTGGTACGTCATATATGCATATACTTGGAAGTTCTAGCAAAACATGCATAATTTGAAAAAAGCTGTTTAATATAGGCAAACAACGATTTGTTTCCATTATATTTGTACCATTTCTTTTAACTATTTTGGTAGTTGGATTTCCCTTTCCTTCTCTGGTCAGATCAGGTATAACAATCGCTAGTTGGATGGATGGAACTTGTTATTTCTAATGTTGCCGCTGTTGTATCTTTGCTCCTTTAAGTTGTTTTCACCATATAGCATTAATTCGCATTCGCGTGTTGTTGGCAATTAGCTACAATTTTCTGAAAAAATATTTAGGCTGAAAAGAATTATAATTTTCATATGTTTCGTGAGTTTTTTTATTATGACTTTACTACTACAACTACTAACATTGGTTCAGTTAGTTTTCATCTTATCACATGAGATATGATTGATGGTTAATTGGTTGATGATTTACTTGTCATTAAAAATATGCAATGGTTATATCTCAGATCAATATCTGTATATAACGTTATAAGTAAACGATTTCCATTAAAGTCTCCGTCCTATTAAAAAGGAACCGATTATACTTTCATAAAAGCCTTCTGCAAGCCAAATTTTGGAAAAGTCACCTACAAACCACATTGTGACAGAGAAGAACTTGATTTCGTGATTACATAAACTCAAAAGGCTAAACAGTCCAAGACACCGCCGCCGATCTAACGACCACGGTAGTGAATGCGAAGGAAAGCATAGAAAATCATTTTATTAGACATTCATCAAGGAGAAAAGACAGAAAAAGGGTTGCTAGTTGCTGCAGGTTGAAATGTTGCTCAGCCATATATTTTCTTACATAAAAAGCCAGTTTAAAGTTAAACATTTTAGCTTCGCTACCTACTTTTAGTTATAGCAACCCTTTACCGACATCATCGTCAGTTGTCATTACTGCTGAGTGCTGCTGGATACAAAAAAATGCATATGGATTTGAGAATAAGAAGTACTACAAGAGCAACAATCAAGATCATCACAAATTCTCCCTTTTGGCTTACACCGCACACATGCATAAAAATGCTGTTATGGCCATGGCCATCATCATCATCGCATCAACATCATCGTCGTCGTCATGCATGGCACTTATGGTTTCCGTGTAATATTAACCTCTCCGTTTTTTTTCTTATAACTTGGCCCATCATCCTCATCATCTCTCTGTCAGTAGCACAATCAAAAAATGCGTGGTTGTATGACGGCTATAAGATGGTTTTTAGTTTAAGGTGTAGGTAGCAATGGCAAGGAAAAAGAATCAAGCAATCCTTTATATTTTTTGCTTCCATGATTCTCTGAAAGGCATAAAAACATGCTAACACGCATGCATTGCATTGCATACTTTGTACTTTGACTATGACGACGAGTAGTCCAGCAAGCAAGCTAAGTCGATGATGCATTCAGATTCACGCACTTTATATCCAGCAGCAGCATACCAAGCCAAGAGAGTTTGCTTTTTAAAACTGTTGTTGTGCGTGCAATGTATAAAGTGCAGAGTGCAGAAGAAAGAAGCAGAAAAGTCAACTAAACGCTGCCGATGTTATAAAATCCAGAAAGCCCCTTTTATATATCTGTGTGTATATGTTTCTATAAAACAATCCATGTTGTGAATGTAATATATATCCAGCAGAGGAGTAGTAACATGAAAGCTGCAGTTTTGGCCGATAAAAGGGTTAAGAATGATGACGGGAGTAGTAGTGAGTAAGCGAGAGAGTGGATGTTGTGTGTGTATTTGAATGTGAAAGAAAAGAGGCGAACAAGTTGGGATTGGGAATTGGCTGACTTGACTTACCACAACATTTTAGGAAGGCAAATGATGGCTTTGGCAAAGAAGACGGCGACCAGCAACAACATGCACCAACTCTCTACGCACTAACTACGCACCACCGCCATCATCGCGTCTTTTTAAGAAGAAAAAAATATACAAAGTTTGTTTTTGGGTAACAGAAACAGGCTGGATAATAATAAGTAAAGTTGGGTTTTATATCGTTGTACGGATATTGCTATAATTATATGACATGGCATATATATCGGCGTATATAATTCACTGATTATATAAATATGCACACATTTGTATTTATATAAGTACTAGTATATTATAGTTTTTGTATATTGGAAATAGTTACCCTGTTCGTCTGTCTTTTTTAGATTTTTCGGAAATTAATGAAACGCTTTTGAAAAACTTTATTTAATGACTCTTCAAAGGCATTTGATATTAATTTTCTCCGTTAGGCAAATATTGAAAGTACACCGAATATGGATGGATTAACACGACTACATGTTATTTTTTATAATGCATAAAGCGCTACTTTATATTTCCACTTCCCTGGTGTATTTTAAAGATATGAGAAAGATTGTGCCTACTTCATTTTTACAACTTGCGTTAATTCACACATTGCACTACCATCAATACCAGCATCATATTTTTTATCCATTAGTTGCTTAAACCAATTACAATCTTTATTTGCAGTCACATTGCGTAAGTGTATATGCACCTAAAACTTAAAGTAGTTTAATGTGTGGTTGGATGAAATCATATATACCTACATAATATTCTGTAATATGTGTACTGAATATTCAATATTATAATACGGATGATCATGATGAATGATGGATTGGCAGTCAAAACTGGAAAATACCAAATATTCTTTTTATCATCTTTAGATACTTATCCGGGTGGCATTAAAAATAGAGCTTTTAATCTTATGTAAACCGGTAAATAAATAAACTTAACATTGAAAAATAAGTGCGCACTTGGCCAATTGCTAATAATTTTCTACTCGCAACACACTTTATGAAATTTAAAAAATTTATTCCAAAAATTAACGTGAAATTGATCATAAGATCCTAGTAATTTGCATTCTCACTCCAGTGGACAATTCAGAAAAATGGAAAAAGTGTAGCAGATGCGTATGAAATGCGTACATTGCATATTATTATGCATTCAGGTACGCAGCAACGCGTAAGATGTGAATGTGTACAATTTTTTGTTGTGTAAAAATTCCTGACCTCATTACATTATGCGCATAATACCTTTCTTTCTGCTAGCTTGTACCACCAGCATCCCTACAACTTCCACTACTCCTAGTTGAAATAGTGGCCTAGTGAATTTAAAACCTGAATCTTGTTTTACCCACACAGTCATCATAATAACTAGCAAATTCTAATGACAGAACCATGTAGCCGACAAAAACCGAGATTTCTATATCTGATCGTTAATCATGCCTTCAGCCAAAAGACATCATTTTTCTAACGCTGACGGTTAGCTGTTCTAAATGACACAGTTGTGGGAATGGGTTAAATCAACTGATATAATGATTCGGTAGTATACTCTGGTGGCAAAATAACGACCGGAGAAACAGACATTACATGATTATATTCTCTATCAAAGAAGTCCCCATCTAACTCCCAGCTACTAAACAAAGCGTTGATGCTCAGCAAAAGCGCAACCGAAGCAAGTCTTGCTCGGCAACAGCAGCAATGTTGCTGCTTTCGTTGTTGCACAACAAACCCAGCAAGCGAACGTGAAAAATGAAGAAGCAAAAAAAAAACCATTTTCTTCTCCATTCCATTCCAGTTTTTTTTCTATGTTGTCGTTTTTCTTCTTCTTGCTTTCTTCCCTTCTTCTTTCGTCAAAGTTACTTTTCAGCAGCACATTGCATTTTATAAATACATACAGTCTGTAGAAACATCACCGTCATAATATAACCACAACATCATGACGATGATCATGCTTCTCTATATCGCTTCTTCTCCTTGAGAAAAATATTTTCAAGTACAAAATGCACAATAAAAATACACTTCTTTTTTAAATCAGGATGAAGAAGAAAACATCATTATTCCACGTCACCGTCGTCATCATCATCAACATCCTCGCAACAGACGTCGTCGTGAGCAGCAACATTCCCTCAGGCCCAAGTTTCGTATAAATATTATTATCTCTCTCTCCTCCTTTCTCGTATCCAGCCTCAGCAGAAGAATGAGATCCAATCCACAACCAACTTTGATTATTCCACCAGCCACCATCACCACCACCAACGCTATGAATCTATCTCCGCGTCTCAATTCTTCCTTTTTTTTTGTGCAACTTATTTAACGCTGATGTTGAGGTGCGGTGGTAAACTTGATGTTGCATTTAATAATAATCATGGTAATAATAATGGTATATGTATAGAGACACACATCCAGCACATGATAACATGATGATAATATTAATAATAAAAACACATACCTTGTACATATATAAAGATAGATAAGCACATTAGGTATGTGAAAATGTGTGCTTATAAAAATGGCTTGGATTCATACTTTTATACGTTGATATACTATAATATTATATGCATGTATGTACGTAACACAATGTCAAGATCATCATCATCATCGTTTCTGTACTCTTACAACAGGGAAAAACGCATCAATGCCTAGTTTTGTCCCATTTCAGTCTCTCTCCCCCTCTCTTTCCAGTTTTTTTCTTCACGACTATTTTCTTCAAGAGTAAAAATCATCCGAGCTCCTAGATATAACATGGCAATACTTTTACGTAACTTTCTTATTATTATACGTGGTATACTTATACTTCCTTTCCACTTTATTGCCATACAATGTACTGATCGTCAAGAGGACGCACGACCATATAGGAAGAAGATGCTGTGATATAGGTATGCAAGCCCATTTATGACTACTTTTCTACATTCCTGTTATATTGCTTTTTTAGAGTGTACATTTAATGTATATCCACGCACGCACATTCACACGCATTTTCTTGATTTTCTTGTTGCAGGTTTAACCCAACTTTTTTTACTCCTTTTTTCGTCGCTCATGCATTTTATCTGTTTCGCTTTAGCAGCTTCTTTTCCTTCTATTTTTTGCTCCTGCTGCTGCTGCTCTGGAGAATTCGTTAGGTTGTTACTTGTTACGTTATTTTACTGCAAGCAAAAGCGTTGGTGTGTTTGGTTGCGGTTATATGATGTTGTGCAAAGGGAACGGAACATAGAATAAATGCGATGCATGCAATGAGGACGGCCAAGATTATCAAGATTATTCACTAGAATGTTGCGTTGAAAAGTTTTTTACAATTTAAGAAGCTATAGATGTATGAAAAACTAAACTTGGCTAAACATCCAACCTTATTTGTGTAGATTAGTTATATTATTACAGAGAAACATGCGTATATATACAGGGACAGATGAAATGTGAGTGTGGTGCGTGCAATGTTTAAAATCAGACCTTGACTTGGCGCATAGTGTTTATTTTTTGTGAATCTTTAAAACTAGTACCATCACCATCACTGCTCAGCTATTAAACCAGCTCATATATAGGTGTGTGTGTGGTTTTATAATAGGCTTTTCTTCTCTCTCCTTTTAGTCATCGCAATATATGATGCAACGTGTACATTTATTTATTTGTACATGATAACTTGACTACATGTCTTTAAAAGCCACAACGTAATGATACAACACGACAATGAAGTCTAAATGACGATGCAGATGTCAAAAAGGATTCTTCTGGATGTGCTGCTCAATAATTTTCCTTGTGACGAGATATATTTTTGCAGCAGCAAATGAAAAGAAGCATGTTAAGAGTATGCTAGTAACATAAACAGTTGCAGTGATAGCTAGAATGTTACACAATAAGTAAAGCAAGTTGGGAGTAGTCGTAGTATTAGATACACATAAACCTACTTACTTCAAACTACCACATTGGAACTGGAAACATCGTGCGTATTATTGACATGAAAAAAGACGAAGAAAATCACGACAAGTATACATGCTATGAAAAAAGTGTTATGCTTTTCCTTTCCTAATGAATTTTCATACTCCATGCGTAACTTTATATTCGACATATACGCTTCCATCCGCACACATATAATGTATTATTTATTTTACCTTATCGCTGTTATATAGTATTCATGCAGTTTGTATGATCATCTTGGCTAATATGTAATAGCAACAAAATATAATAATAATTTTTACAAACTTGTTCTACTTATGTACTGGTAGAGAGAGGTGGTATTTCACAAGATATGGCAGTTTGAAGAATTTGTAGATTTCAGATGATGCAACATAAAATCACAGAATGATATATTGCTCTTGAGATTCTTTATAATATATTATTTGATATGTATTCACAAAGTATGCATTGTGTAAAGAAATTGACTTGGAATATGTGGAAATGGGAGCATTGCGAGAAAAGAGAGACTTGTATAATATGCAATGTTGTCTTTAATTGGGTTAGTATCTACTTGTTATGAAATATGACGCAGCAGTGTGAAAGTAACTACTTATATTAAATTCCAGTAGAGTAATAATAATGCTGGATTTGGATTTTGTGTGTTTTGCATGGATCTGATATGAGAAGAAGCAGGATACAGTTTTCTGCTGGGTAACAACAACCAGTGAGCAATACTACTGCACTACTTTGAACGATGATCATATAAATATATTATGCGTATATAAGTTATTAAGTAGGAGCAAGATGTTTTCCAAATTGAAAGGTCAGCCAATGTCAAGTATTCAGTCAATTTTGCTGACATTGACAGTGAGCGGAGAATGGATGATGATGAGAGACGTGCAGTTATTTACGATTATCGTGTTGATGCACACATATACAACTTAACGCTTGTGCTGGCTCTGGCTGGAAAGTTGAAGCGATGAATAGACAATCGCAACTGCTGCGTTACAATTTGTTGAGTTGGCTATAAAGACGATGATGATTTTGTTTCTCTATCTCTCTACCATACAAAGTGCACACATATTATTACTTACTCTACTCTTTACTTGATATTTGTATTATGAATTCATGAATAAATATAGACCCGAGAGGAGGAGAAAAATGTGTGCGTGCATTTTTTCTTGTTTATGCGTATATACATGCATTATAACATTCTCTGCTCAAATGTTAGAAACTCTTTTGCTGATTATGGCACTCTGCACCAGATCAGTATGATCCTCGTCGCTATATATTATTATGCTTTCATTCTTAATAAGAAGTGATAATATTAATAATCTTATGTGTGTTTGTGTGTTTATGTGCATGTATGTCATCGCTAGTATCGCATCATCGTCATCATCAACCTCTCATATCAACAGAATCATCATCGTCATCTCAATTTTTGTCGACTGGCAATACTCTCTGCAGAGGAAATGTTCCACTTGATTACAATAAAACAATCAGAAATAGTAACTACCAGTTAGTACTACAATTTATATATTATCATCTTAGCAAATCATCATATCGCCGTTGAAGGTGCAACTTCAGAAATACGCCAAGGCTGTGCATATCAACTTCAGAAATATGCATTGTGGGGCGAAATGAGAACCTGATATGCTTAGCCGGGCT
>JAHZMV010006201.1:0-18530 GCA_027743765.1 Coecobrya sp. COE2
TTAACACTTAAGAACTTATGTGTTAACAGCCGTGTTAACACATAAGTTGGTTTTTATGTGTTAACATGCAAAAAACCTGGTAAGTATAATCCTACCCCACAGATGTTATAATTAAACAACCAGTTATAAAGTCTACTCTAAATCTTCAAAAAAGTACCTATTGTTTCTAGCAGGAATGGCTGTTATAGCAGCCGCTTCTCGCCTTTTCGTTTCAGTTCCTCGACTGGTGTCGGGCACCTGTACGGGACTGCTAAACTGCTCTGGGCTTAGCAACGGGAATTGATCCAAAGATTCATTCTCAGGGAAATGGCGAGCACCAGGAGCACATAATTTCGACCGCCGTAAACTGTTACTATCTCCATCATCGTAGACTACCGTGTACAAACTTTTATCCATCACCTGGGCGATGGTAGCCTTGTACAGCGCTTCATCCTCTGGATGCTTGGCGTCAACCGACTTTCCCGGCACTAGACCCCCCTTCACATAGTCTTCTGGGACTACACGACTCCCCAAATCTGGCCGATCAAATACCACCTAGTAGTATAACCCATTTTAACCATTAATTATAACAAAACACCTTTAGGAAGCATGTTAAAAATAGTACTAACATCTCAAATGGTTCTCAACTAACCTTCACTTCAATCATCCGAAGAACCCTTTTGACAACGGCCGAGCAGTAAGCTCCCCTATACCGGGCGCTCACAACGGTTCCAACGGGAAAGTATGGTGGATTGTCCGACTATCATAAATACAAAAAATAATTAATTATTACCTCTTTTCTCTTACCTTTAAAATATTTTAACTGATATATTTTACCTTGGCAGACATTCTGCTCTAATGGATTAGTAAAACCTCCCAAGAAAGTAACTAGTATAATATAGACTAGCCGAAGACACTTTAATTACAATAGAATAAATTTCAGTTGTAACCCAAAATAATCCAACTGCCAACTACTCTCCACCTTCCTTTTTACTTGGATCTGACACAATTAACTTTATTAATTTTGACAACTTTCTCATTTGGGATCAAAGAACGGTATTTGCATTGATTTCAGCGAAATAGGTTGAGTTTTCAGACACTTTCCAACTCTTGAAACAATAGTGAATAGCTTTTGGGGTGAAAAGAAATGTCCTCAATAATTTATTATGACCAAAAACAATACTCTTTTTAAAACTACAAAGTAGTCCTCCACTTTAAACCAGGTATACATAAACCGATCGTATGACAGATAATTGTCACGAGAATGATGAGTGACAAGAGGCTGGTTTAATTGTCCTAACGATAATAATGATTATAAAACGGGGAATAAAACTGAGAGTTGAATTTATGTGTCCGAAAAAAAAACGAGAAAAGAAATGTAATTAACCTAACTTTTTACGATCTATACGAAATGACCATTGAATCTTTTCAACTCATTACTCCTCATATTTAACTGCAATTAAGTGCAGTAAACGGTACGCATTTTAATGCATTTTCCGTTTTAATTGGAGGAGTGATTATGATTCATGATACGTGATTAGGAAAAATGACGCATTTGTAAGGATGTTAGTGATAATTATGACGCGACTGTGTATAAAAAAGATTTGATAAAACTTTCTCAGACAATTCAACGATGTCTCCACCGAGCTATTATTTACCGGTTAAATATTTCGGAAATTACCTTCCAATGACAAGCTCTACAATGCCATATTACGCACTTTCAGGAAAAGGAAACGAAAATCAGTAATTAAAAGTTAAATGAGTAGCATAATATGTACGATCAGTACCAGCATCCATGGTTTACTAGTAGCATTCGTAATACTAGTAGAAGTAAGAGGTTAATACATAATAGGTAAAACGAATGACTACATAGTTTAATGGTGATAGTATTCTTTACTACAATTAATTAAACATTGATATCTGACAGCTAACAATACGAGTGGTATAGACAATAAAGAGCGTCAACAAGGAAAGTATTTATTACGGTACGCGTGTAAGTATGTTAAATAGGTAATAGTAAATAGTGGTGAATAGGTAGTTGTTTCGCTGCATGGGTTTTATTTCTTGGAAAAAACTTTTATCAAAATTAAGAAAGATAAATTGAAAGGAAACACATACGAACTAAATGTCAAAAATAAATATCATTCTAATTTCAGTGTAATGTAATGATAATTATATGGATCTTCCAAGATTTCCGGTAATGATTCATTAAAAGTTAAGAATAATTATTTATCAATAGCCGTAACTATCATTGGTTAGTATTGAGTTATTTACAAAGGCGGAAGGAAGAAACCCAAAATAACTTTTCTTCACCAGTCTCACTTCACCCCTGAAAATAGCCGGATTGCATTACATTGACAATTAAGATGACGTTTTTTGGTCCATTTAGATCCAATGTATTATCCTTTGTAATTGGTATGATAATACAATGTTTTTTCGAGAATTGTTTATAAAAAGAGGATAAAAACTGTTGTAATTAATTTAGTATCTCTGGACATACAGGCATTATTAGGAAGATGTTGGTTCGTCGTGCAAAAACACATCAACATTTTCTCGGTGGCTTGACTGAAAGTGGCCAACTGAGCCAACCATAATGAAGAAGCTCATGAAGCAATACTACCTAACGATAGACCTTAACAATTAGGCAAACTATACTAGCCAACCTCCTCTGTCAAATAGGTATGTCATTTTTTTGCTAACAGAGTATAAATGATCGTTTAAAATGTCTTTTAACTCTGACTCTGGTAATATGTATGAATAAGATGGAATTTAATATCTACATAATATATCAAAATATTTTTAAAAAATATTTTAAATATAATAGGATTATAATTAACAATTTGTCTATCTATATTCGTGGTAATCATGTTTTAATATTTAATTATTAATAAAGAAACAATCATTCAAGATCAGTCTCACTTAACCCCGCGAAAGCTACTACCCACATTGCATTGATACATTATACATCAGACGTATAGTTTAATATTTTATACAGATATCAGGATATCACATCACAGCGTAACCCTTTACTAATTATTAGTATTACATATTATGTACCCAAGGGGACCGATGCCTCCCAAAATTAATAGGATTCCCTTCCCAAAACCTAAAGAAACTGCAAAGCAACAGAGTTTTTGTAGTTGACAGTTCAATGGAGAGGAGCGTTCAGCCCCTGTACTGTAGGATGGATTTCCTGGGCCATGGGGTCAAAGGTCGTAATCAAGAGCTTCATTGTTAAAATCCCTAATTTGTCGGGTTAATTATTATCCCGAATGTGACGTATACATACCTACTACGTTTTGCCTCCTTTTGACGGTCCGACCCCCAGCCACCTCCTCCCTGTCGGACTCCAGTTACGCATAGCCCCGGACACTTTGGCTTCTTGCTGCTTCTTCCTGCTAACCTCTACACAAACAACAAGTGTTGGATGATTGATGATAGGTGACAAAAATTTCTTGCAAGAAATATTGTGGATATTCCATTATTAGCCTGGCATGTGTAGCACGTGCTAGTGATTCACAGATTACTTTTAGTATTTTGATCACTTGGGCAGTTGTGTTTGGTGAGAGTAGAACCAATATTTTGTTACAATTAAGTTGCAAACTATATCGCTAGTTCTCTGATAAGGAAATTATAAGGGACTGGAGAATTTTATAGTCAATCACCTAAGCACGTTTTAGCTTTCATTGTTACAAGGGAATTTAATTAAAGCGAATGGTCTGATCTTTTAAGCACGTGACAATTTTACATAAATAAATATAAATTTCTGCCAGTCAAAATAAGCGTTTTTCTGGCCAAACGTTGAATGTTTCTTTTAGAGTTCATAAACTAGTTCGATTTATCATTTACAGAGGAAAAATAATAACTACTTTTGTATCATTTTTCCTTTTCTCTCGATACCTTATTTGTGGTAGTATTCAATAACTACTGGCGTATTTTACTTGGTATGCAGCAGATTCACATTGACATCAAAAATAATTAAAACAAATACCTAAAAATGTCTGTCGAAGTTCTTTTAAAAACTAACATCATTTTGAACAACCACATAATAAAATATCTATTACATTTTACAGATAACCTTGATCCAGGATGGTCTCTAATAGTGGCCATGGGGAGTTCAAAGTGTTGTTAACTCTGGATTCTAAAAACCTAAAAGAGCCGCCAATTGAACTGTCTGATGATGACCTGGGTCATTTATGCGCCACCGAGGTCACCGAGGATACAAAGGAAGTAGGACGGGAGATTGAATGGATGTGGATGTACAAACATGAATTGTTTTCCTGGTTTGACCCGACGTCTGAATGGCACAGGTTTGTTATAATACGTGACTCTGCGGGCTGGTACTGGATGTTCGAAAAGGAAGGGAAAGCTATTCAAATTGAGCGATCCAAAAGTATGATGTCCGTACGTGAATTTTATCGTGGTGAGTTTCGTTTCGGCCCTATTTTACCGGAAGAAGAACCGGTGAGATGTGCTGAAGGACATATTATTCTCGACATTTTTGCCTGGATTCATAATATTAATAAGATAAGTAAACGTAATAATACTGCCTTGGGATCCGAATTGGAAAACTTTGCAAACCAGCTTTTTGATGCCCTTCAGCATAAAGAAAAGGAAAAGCCTAGCCGCAAAGGAAATTCTGTGGAAAAAATCACTAACGAGTCATAAATGTTAAATTTACGAGTTTACTTAATTTTTGTTGTGTATTGACTTTCATTCATATTGATACAAAAGGATAGTTTTTGATAAAGATATAAAGAATTATTAATAATCATTTAACCTTCTTTTGATTTATTCATTTTGCAAAAAAAAACAGCACCAACGGCAACCACTTTCCCAATAACGGCAAGACTGCAAGTCTCACGTTGCCCCCAAGAAGACAAGCCATATTGCATTGTAAGTTGAAGTATACATTTTCGGGGTTTTTGGGTTCTTTCCAAAAAATGCATAGTTTCCAGATTATTCTCTACACTGTACCTTTCATTTTCCACTTTCCAAAAAAAAAAGTATTTCAACCTCTGGAAAAATATTCTACGCATACAACATCTTGAACACACATCTTGAGTCTAATGCATCATTACCAAGATTCTCATCAATTAACCAATAAATCCTATCATCATACTTCTCCTAAAGCACTCATGGAATTCCATTTGATCAGGACATTCTCCATATCACTTCCCAAATGAAATACTTACAGTTAATCATGATTCATGATCAAGTGGAAAACTAAATTGCGAATTAACTTGTGACCATGCAAGCCAGCATATAAATTGCATCATTTACTCTCCACTTTTTCCATTTCACACCGAGAAATCACGGATTTTTATAGAAAGGACACAAGTCTCCAATAAATTATGCCATGAAAACTAATGTCCGTGTGTATTCCACAAGCTTCTGTGTGTGATGATATGCGTGGGCGTACATTTTTGAGGCTTGTTATTTGGGAAACAAGGATTGCGTGTTTTTGGTGCATGTCGTGTGACTCAACTCTCTGGGCTCTGCTGCTACTATTGTAGAAAAATGATGGATGAATTGTGCGAAAATGAGTGAAGTGGACGGACAAGTGGGGCAGCGGTAGACTCGTGGTAAACTTGAGTAGCCCTAGTATAAATATTTTGCTTGTGGAGGAGACGATGACAAATGACATCTGAGAAGGCGTACATTTACATTTTTGAGGCAAAGCAGCGCAGTAACATTTTGCACGGGTTTGGAACATATTAGTTAAGTCGCTCGCTCTCTGCTAACTTGTGTCAAGCTCTCTTGTCTGCAAAAATGAGAGTTACATTTTAATGAGCGTTACTTACTCCACTGTGGTTTTTAATTTTAAGGGGAGTGCTAAATACCTTTGTAGTTAGATTAGTGGAAAGTGGGGCGTTGTGGGATAATAATGAGTAATTAAAGTGAAATCGGGATAAGATTTGTCAGCCTGTCCATCGTTAACGCAATTATCTTTGTTTTTGGTAAGTGGTAAGATTTGAGATTTGAAGGATTAATTTTATGAGTTGAGATTGATGGATGCATTGTTTAAAACTGTGATGGAGATTTGAGTGGCAAGTTAATGATGGTTACAGTATGGTGTCTAGTTGGTTGGTTTTAACAATTTGACGCCCATATCATATTGCAGGGTTTTAGTTTAAATGCTGATTATATGGTTCTAGTTTGGATGATGGATTGTAGTCTATACAGTTAAATGGGCAGTGATGTTTTAATGGTGATGAACGATAAAAGGGATTTAAACAGTTTGTTAAAGTGGAATTTTTTTGATTTGGTTTTAATTTTAGGATAGACTGAGTCAAGGAATTTCCTAGTCAGACAATTGGAACTTTAGTGGTTGAATAGTTATAGTACAACGTGAGTGCAAAATCTATTGTAAGTTTGGTAACGTTTGTAGCTAACTAGGTTTACGTGTGGGTAATTTGGGTTCTTTCATCATTTTAGGTAGGAGGGGTCGTCCAAATAACAGCCGTAAAGGAACAGTCCATGGAACTATTTTATAGTGACAAATATTTCGTTCTCCAAAATGACAACCAATCGCTATGGATCAATAGAGAGAATGGAGTATTTTCATCCAAAACTGGTAATTAAAGATTTTGTGGTCTAATATTACTGTACTTTAATGAGCAATGGGACTTTGTAATTTTATTTGGTTTTAATTATCACAGGAAGGGAGGCGGTGGACCAGAATCCCACTTTGTCCTTGATTGGCAAAGTATATCAGTTCATTGGGACGCTTCGTTTAGGAAAAGGTGATCATAAATTATTTTCAGCAATAAATAACAGCTCATAAAATTTTATTCATTAAAAACAAGCCATAGTGGAAAAATACAATAAGCATTTCTCTTTTTAATTTTGCAGCAGCCGAACCGAGATTAGTATTTGTCAGGTCTCAAGAAACTGTTTGTAAGGTGAAGGAGCATGAAATTTACAAAATAACTTCTGTAGTATCAGTGCCTCTTGAATCGGAATGCGAGGTGGAAGTAGAATCCCTTTCGTTTGCACCCAAACACGAAAATGTTCAGTCAACAAATCCAGGAGGCTCCACAACCACCAACATCGGTACTACTGCAGTTCCACCAACGGTGCCTCACGCGCCTCAACAACAACAGCCAGGGGTCGTGGAAGGGGGAATCCCTGTGATTTCATGGAATAAAGTGAAAATTCCACCTTGTCCAAACAGCAGAAAATATGGAGGGTTCGTGTAACAAAATACATAATAAATTCATACATCAATAAAACATTCCAATAAGTCAAGTAATAATGATGGGTTATATTCTTTAGGAGAGTTGACAGAACCGAAAGACGTCTGCTGGACGAATTTTACAAAATGTTTTTGGAAGCAGACTCATTTTACTACTCCATGGGATATGACATCTTTAACTCAATTCAAAGACAAATGGCCGTACCAGATGGAAAGGGAAGTGAAAAGGAGAATGCTCATAAAATTAATAATTCATCTAACAGCTCTGATCCATCTGCAACTGATAAGCCTCAAACTAATAAAGTGGTACAAAATTCAGACGAAGATCCAACCTGCATTTGGAAAAGGGCAGATGAGCGTTTTTTCTGGAATCGATATATGCTCTCCGAAATAATCGATTCTGAGGTAGCTAATTTATTAAATAATTCATACTGCTCTGCTCTATATAAGTTGATTTCATTCTTTATTGATCGCCTTAATCACTTGACTTTTTTGAACGCGGACGTAGGAATGTCAGTTGCATGCTTGGGCTGTTGCGATCATGCAAGGTAGCGTGCAACATCAAACATGCCAGCTTGATCCCTCTTCTGCTCGGGTTACTCAAAATGACTCAGAGGTATGTCATTGTCGTAAACCAATAATTATTATGCTTTCTTTTGAACACGCCATCAGCATTGGAAGTTGTTGTTGGAATGTTTTTGTCCAAAAACATAAATACTGACCTCATTATTTGTACAGGAACCAGCCAATCTCGAACTGCTAGATAAGATATAAATGACCACACAATTTACATGGCCCCTTTTTATCATGATATTTTATTTAACTACTTACATGCTTAATGTTTTACAGCCATTGAAGAAGGCTTTCCTTCGTTTGAGATGCATATGAATGAGGAGCTCAAGCTGTATGATTCCGTAACTGCGGTGAACTTGGTGGAAAAAAATGGGAAAGAAAAAGTGCTGGAGGAGGCGTACCGGAAATGCGTACTGACATTTGACTCTGAAAATATTTCCTACGTAACGTTTGATTTTCATGACAAATGGTAGGTTAATTGGTATTGTTGACTAACTATGTATTTAACTCCACTAATATTGTAAGACTATATTGTAACATAAATGAAAAATTATATTAATTAACTGTATGTTTCATACAGTCGTGGATTGAAATTCGATAATGTCAAACTATTGACTGAAACAATCGCGGATATTGTAAAGAACATGGGCTATTGTTGGGTGGATTCCTTTGGTGTTGTTATGAAACAGAATGGTGTGTTTCGTGTCAATTGCGTTGACTGCTTGGACAGAACTAACGTAGTTCAGGTGGGTGCGGTGAAAATTAAGTTTACGAGTTACATATGTAAGCATTTTACGTATTTTATTAATTTTATGTTAACATTTTTGACCGCTTGCAGAGTTTTATTGCCAAGGATGTTCTTAGTAACCAGTTGAGTAAAGTTGGTCTCCTCATGCCTGAAATAGGACTGTCGGAGTCCATAAGGAAAAAGTTTCTTGAGGTTTGGGCAAATAATGGAGATATAATTAGCAAGCAGTATGCAGGGACAAATGCATTAAAGGTGAATACATTAGAAAATACAGTTTTGTCTACCACATAGTATGTTGCATGAAATGAAATTCCTAGTTCTCACACCTACACTTCTTTATTAATTTACAGGGAGACTTTACTAGAACTGGTGAAAGAAGATTCGCAGGTGTCATGCGGGATGGAATGAACTCTGCTAATAGGTACGCTTGCATTTCAAATTTTCATCTGCAGGAATTGCATTACAATTAACGGTCCAAATAACTGTACTGATGTTTAAACTTTAGGTATCTTAACAACCGCTTGAAAGATGGGACACGGCAAGCCTGTATTGACCTGGTATTAGGTGTGTAGATCATCAACGTACATTTAGTAATTAAGCACATTCTGTCGATCATTTACTCATAATGTGTAATTTACCTTTGCAGGTATCAGAAGCAGTGTCAGTGAAGAGGAGTTGACCCTCGGGAAGGAGGCCGTGGAAGAAAAGGAGATTACTACTGACTTGATAATGCAAATGATTGAAGACGTAAAGCATACTGTTGTACCAGCTCACAGCGTGGTCGTGGGATCATGGGGTCTTGTTAACGCAAAGTAATAATATCATGCAGATAATTGAGATGCTTGTCTATAAACTAATTAAAGTACTAGAAAAATATCTAATTGTTATTACATAATCTGTTCTAGGACCAATGAAGCCGGCTCAGTAGAAATTGATACCGTCTTGATGCTAACGGAACATGAATGCTTTATTGCCATGTAAGTTACCTGATCAATCATCAGTGCTATTAACTAATTTATAATTTAAAGTAAAATTAGGATGACAGTTGATTTGATCTGTTGCGCAATAATTATTTTTCGTAATGAATTACATGAAATGAGGCCAAGAGGCCGGGTGCTAATGGTTTTTTCCTTGCTTTCTGTACAGTTACGATTGCAGTTTGGACTCAATTGCTAGCTCGACAAAAGTAAATTTAAGTAGTGTGGCGTCCCTGGAGATCTTAAGTGAACCTGTAGCTCAACACAATGTGTCCAGCATGTGGGGTCTGGGTCTTTTTCAAGGATCATCTGCCAGCAGTGCTGCTTCTCAAGCCTATGTGCCGTCCTTGAAATTGCATTTCATTTCTGCTGACGACGAGACACACGATTTTTTTCATTTTAGATCTTCCAATCTACGCTTTTTTAATAACTGTCTCACGCAAATAACTCATCCAGACGAAATGATGGGTAATGATAATTACGAACAGTTTTAAAGCAATTGAACTTAATTATTTTTCAAGGGTGACAATAACAGCTTATGACAATTACATGTTACAGAGGCATTGAAAATGCTGGCTGAAACACTGAAAGCTGCTGTTTTTGGAAGTTGTCAGAAAGTTATACCGGTTACTCAGGGAGTGTCAGCGTCCAATAAAAATAACCAGCGAAGCACTTCCGGAATAAATGCGTGGATTCCTCGTTGGAACACTCCCGCAGCGGCTCCTCTATCACAGGAACAGCAGACAAGCGCAACAGAACCGTTAAGTAGAAGTGAGTACTGGAATGTCATAAAATGCAACATTATAATAGGAACTTATTTAGGTGCAGCTAATTAATTGGGGTAATGTACTTTTTTAGAATTTAGTCCTGCGTCCATGCAAAGATTTGCACCTAGTTTCCTCAAGAAAAAACGGAATACTGCTCAACCTGCAGACGAGGTAATATATCCATAATTTTCTGAAACATTTAATTGATGTTGAGGCCAGGCCTGTCGCCAACTTAACATTCATTTGTGTTTGATTCTTTCAGGAAGGTGGAAATAAGCCTTCTGCAGAACAAAACCAAGAGATGCCACTTCCTCAGTCACTCAAAATTCCCACAACACTGTACAGTTCCACTACGGATTCCTCTGGGCAGCAGCACCCGGTAGTAATTCATCAAGCTAGAACACCCATGGAAACCACTGGCTCAGCCCCTATACACGAGGAGCACTTTGACTTGTTTCTTCCCAGCTGCGGAATAATTTCTCTTGCCACTCGAGCTCAGCCAGCGATGCAACTTGGTCTGAGCCCACACTTTTTGGGTAGTGATTGCAAAACTAGTCCCGGAGGAGGATTAACGCCAGTAACTCCAGTGATGGATGCTGCTAGTCAGGATGTCACTCCAACGTCCACCGACACTAATATGTCGCTACGTTTGCACATTCCTCCGGATCTGTTACACCGTCACAGACACTCCCTACCAACCAATAGCTTAAGTATTAACAGTAGCCCTTGCAAAACAAGCGATAGGTCTACAACGCCAGAAATCAGAATCACAGCGGAGCCCGGCCAGAGTACGTCCGCTCTTTCAACTCTGACCGGATCCTTAGGCTCGAACAGTAATCAGAAGCGGATGAGTCGTTCTTCGGAAGATGTCAATAAAGTAGCACCGGCGTCCACCAGTGTTAAAATGTTCAACGCCGCGTTTATCAACAAGGTTCCAATGTCACTGAAGAATAAATTAGTTCCTACGTTGCCTCAAGATAGTCGATCCACGTCTGACCAAGATATATTTTCCTCGTTGGTCAACATGAAGGGTTCTCACAGTGAAAGTGCTATTAAAGATGGTAATAATAGTCCGGCTGTACCAAAAAGAGATGTAGTATTTGCACCACTAGGAAAACTAGCTAGGGGCATGCAAAATATTGGCGTTAACTATTTAGACCCGAGAAAGCTGCGAGACACGCTGAGACAGCCCAGACAGGATAATGTGCCTCAAGAGGATCCTGAAATGGCGGAGAAAATCAAGTCTTGCAAGTCACGTATAATTGACATTTAAGGTCAACATTACTATTATTATTACTAATAATTCCATAGTTATTGTTGTTTTTATTTCATTTTTTTCTTCATCTTTGGTAGTGGTGGTAGCACCAGCTCATTTTATAGCACATTTTTTAATTGTACAGTTTCCATTCGTTTTATCTTGTATTCTTTGAGACAATATTTTGAGATGATGGGAGAAAGAATCATTCTCAATTTTAATCGCACAATTAGTGTCTTAATTTTATTTATATTACAAATTGAGAGTTGAGATTTTATTGTTACAAATTAGTGGCGGGTATACAAATTCACTGGTGTAAAGCCCATTTTAGAAATAAGTTAAGTAAGCAGTCAACGTTACGCAAAGGCACGTTCTGTAGGTTAGAAATTCATAATAACAAATAAAGTGGTGCACACAAGAAATAAAACGGTAAAGTTTTCTTGTTTTCTAGCAGTTTTTTAACTTTTATAATGTTTTGTAGAAAGTATCTACGGGTTTTAGACATATAATTGGATACATACTTTAGTATCCTTCTTTTAACAATGTATTGATATTCAATATTAATATTAGATTGTGCTAGTAGCAGGGTATTTGTTTTATTCGTGTTGTTTCTCAATAGTATTTATAATTCTTACATAGCCCCAATTAAATAATTATTTCTTCGTCGTCCTTGCTACCTTTTCCAGTATGCCACACAGGTCAATTCAGTATCAACTCTAGTCACTTGATGATACACAATCACTTGCTCCACAGCATGCTTAGAAAATATTTACCAGTCGTGCATATCTCGTTTCATTTTGTTTTTAGTTGTACTCAACAGTTAAAATTGCAGTTATTGTGGAGGGTTGATCAATAATGTAGAGTATTAGTCATTTATACTACCACGACATCAATTATACTTAATCATTCCGCTCATCATTTACTATTATTTTTATCATAAATAGTAGTGCTGTATGTTATATAATGAATGTGCTAAATTATAGGGTACATATGCCTTACAATGAGGTTATTAACAAACCGCCATTTTAATGAAGGGAAAGGGACTAAACAGTTAATCTTGCCCATTGCACATTGTGCTTTCCCTTGAAACATCAACAAAAAATATCGACATGTGACCTTACATGAGAATAATATACTATTGATTAAGAAGAACATATTACATATGTCATTGTAGTAACCAGTAATTAACAATTTATAATGTCCCAAGTCCATTAAGTGTTTGCATTCCAATAAAATACAGTATAATTTTACAACATACTAAAATTGCACTGAGAATGTCTCTCAATGAGAAGTTTAATGATAAATTGGATTTCATAATTAGCAAAAAAAGGATGGCTTATGCTAAAGATAAGGATTCAAAAAAATTAATATGGGGCCTCGGATAATTTAGTATATCACTCGCAGGAGACAAGTGTTGTTTTAGTCTTTTGCAGGTATCATCATAATGATTATACGCAAAAAACAAAAGAAAAGTGTCAATAATTGTTTGAAACATTTTAGTGAAGAGAGATATATATTTCGTATTGAAAGAGTGGAGAGCCTGCGTCCTCCATATTTTACCACTGTATCATGTACACCTGCTGCATGTTCAATCAAGCTATTTTCCCAAATCAAATATACAATACAAAAGCAAATAATTAGAGATAAGTATGATTCAATCATATAATAAAAAATAATAATATTTTGCGATTTTCGACACACTAACAATACCAAAGATTTTTTTAGAATTACTGCTATTACTACTGTGAACATTATGGTGGAAATACTGTAGTCAATTACCTAATAATATTACATGCATGAAATAAAATAATAATGAGTCATGCTATAAATATCATATAAGTTAACACTGATCAAATCGTAGTTAATTGTCATGTTGTTTAATAATAATATATGTATGTATTGTGTTATAGGTGTAAAGAATTAAGTGTAATTCAGAATCCAGATAAGTATTATATTCGTACATGAAGTGATAATTGACAAAGCCGTTAGTGTACAAGGGAAATACTGATCCAAAATTAGTTAAGTAGGTTGACGATGTATGTAGCTTGTTTGTAAAATGTATTGATATTTTTACATGCTTTAACCATGAGCACAGAAGGGGGATCGTTCAGAATTAATGGACACAAGGAATAAAATAAGCGTATATATAGTTGAAATTATAGTAAATTATGATCAAAGCCAGTATGAGGTTTCTCTAGTTAATGAAAATAAGATCATCATCGTCGGTATCGGTTTAACGGATATAAAAATTGAAATGTTCGTAATCAAGATGCTCTACAAATATGTTTCAGTATATTTATTGTTATTTGCACAAATTATTAATTGTTTAAGATGTATTATTATGATTACCATGTTAAAAGTTTGAAAATCGCAGAGAGGGAGTGTGTAGTTAAAAGCGCAGTAGTTGTTCATTATCACTATTGCGTGTATTTAGCAGAGTCGAGATTAAAATCTCAAGAAATGCGTTACATGTGACATTTACGCAGATGTGTGGACAGGAATTAATAAATACCCAGTTTTTGTGAACAAATGACAAACATCATTTAATTTTTGTGTGATTTCAAAATAGTTCATTTGATCCTGTTACGGTGCCTTGTTTACTTACATATTCATACCAACCATGAAACAAATAAACACAGCCATATTCTTTTACTATAAGATTGCAAGAATTGGCATTGGCATAAATCATGTTTCGAAATAAAAGGTTGATTAACCGTTAAACAAGATTTATTGCATAAACTTGGCACGACTGCAACAACGCATGTTTGCAATGGATTCATTATGTGCATTGTCCCATGCTTGTCAATAAATGGACATTCCAAATTTTCTGCCAATTAATTGGTTTCGCAAGAGTTTATGCATACAAATCGTATGATAGTTAGTAGTGCATTTAGAAGCATGAAATTTGAAAAGGTCCTTCTAGTAGACATCAACTCCAAAAAGTAAAATGATAGATACGTATGCATATGTTTTAATCAAATTCCAGTGTGACGAGTACTGTCCTTCGTAGAGCCGTACACTAGATAATATAACGGTGTTTTAATTCAGAAACAGCTTTATTTATTTATTCTAACGGACGTCAATTCATTAAATATAGTAAAATCTTTTAAATTATTGTTAACTCATCATGAAAAATCTATTAAATTATCGTTAATTCAACATAAAAAAAATCTATAAAACGAAAAATGCTGCTCAACTAAAAAAATTCATTCAACATTAAATAATCTATTAACTATACGATAATGATAACTGACGTTGTCGACTGAGTACTTTAGAAGATAACGTCTGCCGCAAGGTCCTTTCCGAAATTGATCATATCCTCACAAGTGGCCACGTTAGTTTTCATGTATTCAAACAAATCCTTTTCTGCGTTTTTCAATGAAATCTTCCTGGCTATGTTCAATAACTTTCCAACCGTTTCCTTGCTGCAAACAAAACCAAGGGCCTGATCCAGGAACTCGATTAAATCGTCCAGTTGGTATTTATCAGCGGCGTAGACCAGTTCAACTATCACGTCAGCGTCAGCCCAGTTATTCTGTAGCGTTCCGGTGGTCATGAAACGAAGCAGAATTCCAATTGTCTTCGAAGAAAGATCCGTAATCTCGATGTTACCAGTTTTGTACTCTTTCATCTTTGTCTCCAACATCTTCTCGAACACTCCGCTTCGAGCTGACAGAAAAAAAAACATAATTATAATATATATATTATATGTACAAAAAATTAATTTAAAAGTTGGATTTCAAAACTGCTAGTTTAATTACCCGACAGAATATCTCCATTGACTGGGAACTCCTTGTTATCCTTGGAAACGATTTTCATAGGAACATGGCACCTGAGTTCAGATTTGGTAAGAACTTTACCCAAATCCTTCTGTAATTTTTCAGCAAACTTCTGCTTGAAACTTCTCTTCAGAGAACCAACATCATCCATGAAAGTAGCCACAGGCATCGGTTCCAGCACGTGTATTTCCACCTCAGCAATTAAATATCCATCAGTTAATGGCAGTTCCGTCACTTGTGCAGACTGCGGAATCAACTCGGACGTAACCCAGCCATTGTTTGGTGTTGCCCCATCCATGTCCACATAATCCTGAAATATAGCTGTAATAAAAAATATTTCAAATTCATAGCAAATTATTATAGCGTAACAGTATTTTATATGATCATACAACAGAATATTAGATTTTTACTTACATCTGAACTCAGCGTAGACGCCTCCATCACTGCCTTCCTTCATGATACGTACCCGGAAAGCTGCAATGACCTCTTGGAGTCCAAGCGGTGCTCGTTCAAGGCGAAGACGCATCCCAATCCACTTTGTCTCCTCCTCCCCTTCTCTTTTAGTTCGTTCAGTTAAGTGAAAACACCAGTCCGTTGTTATCTCTGAGGTGCGTCCAATCTGAAACTTTACTTCTTGGAAGTAAATTAATGCCGTCGATTGACGAACAAGGTCGTAATTTTTGATTCTCCAGGTGAACGCCAGTTTCTCCACGTTTACCTAAGAAAAAAGTAAAAAGTAAAATAAAAAAATTGGTGCTTTAGACTAGTCATAATATGAAAGCGATAATATGTAATAATAATTTACTTACCCCAGTGGACACCACAGAGCCTGATGTCTTAACCTCCATCCTGTTGTCTTACGTTGCCCCTTTCAAATAGCTGTGGTGAACTACTAAAAGTTGCAACAAAAGAGATGTCACAAAGAGAACACTTTCGCTGGAAGAATTAACAGAAATAACAATGTTTAGGATGACACAATGCTATTCTGAAAAAACTGATCTCTGTTAAAACAAGCAACTTCCAGAGTAACTGGACAAGTTGTGTCTAAGGTCGTTTCGACGAGTGACTTTGTCGCAAGACCTTTACCAAATGAATGATTATTTTTTCGATTCCTTCGGCTATTTATACCCATTTTTACTTCCGGTCAAATGAGAAAAAAATAGGTCATGCAAATATTCGTTCCAAAAACAGGAACAGAACAAAGGAAACTAATTAACATCTCTTCATGTTGAAAATTAATCAAATTATTGAACTACTTACAAACATAAACATTTCATCGGGAACAAAGAAAACAACCAAAGAAAATTACAATAATTTACAAGCATATAAGAAATTCTTAGATTTGAATAGAAAATTGAATAGTTAAGAGTAGAAAAGTTAGATGTATGCAGTTTATAACGAAATACCTTACAATTGAATACTACGCATTTTGATAACACAATCAAATAAGGTCACAGAAAATCCAGTGGCTTAATGCAATGTTTTTTCATGAAGGAATAATTTGGATCTTTTTAAACCATAATTTCTTTCAAAATTCTTGAGTACTTATTATTAACAAATGCCAATAATCAGAAAAATATGTAAATTATGTATTCGGGAGAGGATCATATTAACAAGGGTTACCTTTTGGATAGCAATTTTTGCCGTTTTGATTGAATGATTGAACAAAGATGTTAAAAGAAGTACAATGTGACTTTCACCATTGTTGTAGCAATGCGTAGAAATCAATGACTTGTTAAGGTATCTTTTTGTTTCAAGTTTCATCTCATGGAAAAGGAAACAACGTTTTACGTAACTTTCAAGAATATCAAGTACTTTGACTGTAATAATAGGAGAATGATGAAGAAAATGGTCATTTTAAATCATAAGAAAATTTACATTTGATATTTTTGCAAGTTTGCACTAATCGGTAATAAAACTGGCATCAATCTACAAAACTATTTATATTTAATGAAAGCTATGCCTGCAAAGCAGTTCTGACTCCAACGATTGAACTTGAGGTTCTCCACATGCCGGTAATGTCGTCAGGTCCATACCTGTCATAATGCCCCAAAATGCTCTCCTGAGGAAATATCTTAATCGTACCTAATCATAATATGAATTAAATGTGACACTAATTCCAATTGATTTATTAGTGATGATAAGACCGAAAAGAATCAAGAATAATTGACACCATTCAATTGCTTACTCACTTTCCATTATCATTTATTAATTATTATCATCTAACTTCTAACGGGTATCTACATATTGCCTAGGGAAACGATTTTGTAATCATGAATGCAAAGTGAAATGGGCCCACGTAAATAGAAGTGAGATGCTATGATTCCTCAAATACCAAAAGGCTTTTAAGAAGTTATTTATGCTCCACTCTGTAATGTCACCTAACCAATGCTAAAATTTTCTTAAAATGTATCCCAACTTGGGATTATCCCAGGTAACCAACAACGTTTAAAGAATTATATAAGTTACATGTGGTGGAGACAGAACGATAGAATAGATTCCAGTCCATAGTACACACAACCAGAGGTTTTCCGAACGCGAGCAAATGCCATCTTCCATGAACTGTTCCTAAAAAGTAATACAGTGAGCTAAATAATTTTTAATAAGGCATACAAAACTTGTCAATCTTTTCCAATAATGTTTAAGGCAATAGAATAGTTTGGGGGCACTCTGATACCACATTTAAGTATTACCTTGATACTCTAACTAAATAAATAAACTCGACAGGCGTTTTTCTAGTGACAAGAAATCAACATTACAATGCTAGCGAGATTAGTAGAGAGAGAGAGAGAGCTGGTACATGTTTCATACTGAACTTATAGTTAAGAGGCATGTGTCATTAGCATTTATTTTTTTATCCTAAACGTAAATCAGCGTATAAAAAGACTACAAACGGCATACACAGCAACAAGTGCAGCAGCACCGTCAAAATTTATAATGCACTTGATTTACTTTTAGCAATTGTTTGACAAGTGAAACGCTACACAAATTGGGATGATGCATGCATTGACTGATATGCATGCTTGGTAGATACCTAAACTATTCCACAGAGTCGCACAAAGCTCTACTCTTTTTATAGCTGTTCATCTATCCATTCTCTGCACACAGCTACACACAAGCAGTTTCAAGGAACGCATCCCTTGAACAATGATAGTGCGACTGGGACACCAACCAACACACATTGCATTCCGGCACGAGCCTCGCTTTCGTCTAGAAGCAAGTCGTCTGTTTTTTCACATTTCATTTAATATTTC
>JAHZMV010006202.1:0-24748 GCA_027743765.1 Coecobrya sp. COE2
ACTTCGTGTGTTTAATAACACGCAGCAATTTTTATAATGATGAATGAAAGCGGCGAACAAGTACACATAAACTTCAAAAAACGACTTCTTAAACGTTCTTTTATTATGTCACGTTGCGATTGTACAAGCCATCAAGCAAGACAAGGAGTCGAATCATAAAGCACAATTTCATTATTTGGAACCTAACTTAATTTTTGATAGCAAGACGACCAACGGCACGCAATAGTCCGCACTCTTGGCGTCCAAAAAAATCCCAGTAATTTCTTTCCTCTAAAAATGACAGTTCACGTCCATATAATAATAATAAGAAATTTTAATGGTGTCTATGCTACTTGGATCCAGGCTGAATAAGAATTTTATGATCCGTAGCAAAGCGAAAAATGCACTCATTCATTCGCCAATGATAGCGGCAACACAAAACATCAAGATAACGTGTACGTGTGCATTACATTTTGTACGTCAACTAAAAACTGCACCATCAGCAACATGATGAGATGGGACGGAGTATATATAAGTATGCAAGTTAACGGTCTGTAGTTCTCTTTCTTCCAGCACTGCCAATGCTCGTTCCATGAATTGGTTTGAAATGGCGGTGCAGTAGTAGTAGTGGAAGAAGATAAAAAATATGCTGTAGGGCTACCTCTTCTAATATACTTTAATAGAAGATGAAAACTGCCTGGTTATATTCCAGCCTCTTATTTTTTTGAAAAAAAAAACTTGTATTTGCACAGCGCATTCTTCTGTGTAGACTAGACTAGAAAAGAGCAGAAAATATACATATATAATATTAAGTAGATATGTATATTATTCATCGGTACGCCCTTCTTTATAATAACACGATTCCGAGTAAATGCCTTGCTTAAGACGAAGCAGCATGTAATTATCTATGGTGGCCACACCACCACTCTCCTCTACTAACTACGGTTATCTTGTTTTTATTCAAGAGAACCAGCATCAGAACTAGGCAGAGAACAAGATAAAAAGGGAGTAAACATGATGAGGAAAATAAAGAAAAGAACGAGGAAAAGAGCAGAGAGCGAGAGCCCGGGCAAAAATGAGAAAGTAAACGATGAGGATGATAATGATGATGACTCTCAGACTTAATGAAGATGAAACTCTGAATGGTCGCTGTTAAAAGAAGAAGCAGACGCAGCAAATGTAACAGCCAACTGCACAATGTAGTTCTGTACTCTTATACTCTGTCCATACTACTGCTGCCACTACATTTTTATTATGCAATATACAAAAAGAAACTCCTACACCACTGAACTATGAGCAACTCGAAACCAGACTTTGGTTCTTCTTGTTCTTCAGTATTCTCATCTCGTTCGGTCGGTCAGAGACTTGGGTTACTTGCTTGGTTTGGTGGAAAGAAGACTGAGGAAAGTGCAGGACAGACACATGGAAGCAAAAAGAGAAGTGAACGAGGCAGCAGCAGAGAAGAGTAAACAATCCTGTGCAAAATTACTCACGTTTTAATTCTGGCGGAGAGAGAGAGGCCAGCTCCGCATATATAAACATTTAACAGACATGTAAATGTCTTGTAGTTAGTTCACAAAAAATATTATGTGAGATACAGGCACACATTCTTTTTTGACTAAGTCAATATATAAGGAGGAGCGTTATATAACTGGAGAAATAACTTGCCTATTTATTTGCATGTTCTCCTCTGGAATGATGACCTAGTTTTTGTGTTGTGTAAATCATACTACACATCCATACAGACAGTATATACACACACTGAACAGAACTAAAGAGAGCTGATGTACAAACTAATGAGTGAGAGGCGGCATGTACTTAAGTTTGTTGTTGGGGAGGATTATGCGCGTTCTGAACGATGTGCTGTTGGGTGTAAGTGGTAAAAGTAGCTGGCAGTATAGTATAGTCTCTAAGCCCTGCAATTTGTACTACTTAGTTGGGTTGTGCTCAAAGCTAAAGTTCATATTATTATTGTTATCATTCATGTTGATCATTGTCATTCTCATGAGTACGTATAAAATGTAGTACGTACTATTTTATGTATTTACGAATATACGAGGGTATCGGGTATAAGTTATGTACAAGACGATATATACAAATATCTATCCAGCTATATAGCAGAGCACGAACAACCCACAAACTTTCCCCAAAGGAAAAAGTTCGTCATTGGATGCCTTTGCAATAAAATTGTCATTAAAAGTTTTCTGACAAATATTACTACAGGCACAAATATAAACAGCATACAAACTCTAGTCTGTTTTGTCCGGCTTGTGCTCACCTAATTTGCAACTATAACTAACTAGACTGGATTAAATTATATACACTTTTCCACCAGAGCACGAGTAAATATGTTACATAAAAAATATCAATATAATAAAATGCCAGCCATTTGCAAACGTAATTGTAAGTTGACAAAATTTTATATACTACGTATTTCACTTCCAGGTTGTTAGATAGTTTGAGCAGCCCGTACTCAAATTATTCCTGTTCTTTATTATCATGTGCTGTATAAATGCAAATAAAACTTAATAAAAGAATTCTGTTATTGTATTGTGATCTATCTATCTATATAATATATTAGTATGTTTTTGTGTATACTTATCTTCTCTATCGGGAAACTTCATTCTCCCCCGACAGTTTTCAGTTCTGTGCCAAATACCCTATTGTCTTGTCTAAATTGTCAGGCAAAATAAATTGGAAGAAATATATTGGATTTCGCTTGTGGCCACAAGTAAACATGATTATATAGTCAATGCTGCTAATAGCACACTCTTCTAAAGAATCTTTTACCGTCCTCATTAAATTTGGCTTCAAGTGGTAAAATGGAAGTGATGGAAAACGACAACAGTTTAGGTAGTAGCATATTCATATAATATTGTGCTATTCGGATTGATACATGTAATTTTTAGTGAAAAATGGAACATGACCGCTCCAGGTAAAAATTGACGGTCATGTAATATGGATAGTAAGGAAAGATAGTATGCTTCAATATAAAAAAATGTTTCCTAAATATATTTTAGAATCAAATACAAAATCAATTGCGTGAAAATGTAAACTAACTAATTGTATGGCCATTGTACATCCATTCTTTTATTAAGCTTCTTGTAATGATTTTAAGTAGTTGGTCGTTCCAGTGGACACCTAATAATGTCATACATTTGCAGCAAAACATACATAAATGTGTATACTATAAAACTACCTGTAAGCCTATACATCGAACTTTGCCAATTTCCAATTGAATGGATCGGCTAGGAGAACTCTAATGGGGTACATTTTATAAAGTTATTATTATGTGGCTAGGTAAATAACCACCCTATACACGATAAACAGTAATGTATATAAATTCCCCATCTTAAAGCTAATAGTACAGAAAAAGGACTCCTGTAAAGAAAAAGGAAGTTCCCAAATCCTTCGACATGGCAGTAACAAATGCTGTCCTGTGTACAAGAAACAAACATCTCCAGTTCCTGTTCTTTTTTTAACTCGTTCCTGCACCCACCTTCTTGGAAAGTATAGCTAATATATAATATACTTCTGCTTGATTGCTACTACGAAAAGTATAGAATTAAGACAATGATGAATGAACTGCTTCCTTCAAAGAACAATGGAAACAGGCATTGACCACACAAGAACCAACCATCAACCTGGGCCTTACACCACCTTTTCACTACTCATTGTATATATACACAATGCTGCTTTCCAAGACTTGAGATTTCTATTATGACTAAGTAACAACTAGGAATGTTGTGCTTGCTTTCACCAGCAGCAATAATGTGCTTTCTGGAATGGAAAGACAGGAAAAAACAGACTGGGACTGGGACAATGAAAGCTTTCTATGAAAGCAGATTTCAAAAACAAAAGGAACAATTTTTTTCTCTCCCGTTCTCTCTACATGCCTTTCACAATTTCACAACATAAACACACAACTTTCAAATCTCAAAGGATATATATGTGTATAGGGCACATACTCAGTAGGTAGTCCTACTCGCTCGCCACAAGGACCCATACATGCTACACAAAAGGCCTCGCAGACTCGAATTCATCATTAGTGAAAGAAACACTTGAAAGAAAAAGTGGAAAGCATCCACTGGAAGGAAACTTTCCAGCGCAAATACCGAGGATTCCTTGCATCACTGGGTAATATTCATCCACAAGAAAAGTGCGTTGCTCGGATCTGAGCACGAGCTTTCGGTTTGTTGTGGGCACAAAAGATGAAACACAGAGACACTGTGGTTCTGTGCCTATGGTGCTATATATTATACTAGTCCAGACCCGTCGAATTTAACGATTCCCATACATTTGAAAAGAGCAGGCTACGTTTTCAAAGGAAGCCTATTTAATCACGTGCATAACCCTTTATCTCAACCACTTTTTCATTTATTCGATTTCCAGTTCAATATTCCACTAAAATATTAAGCTTGTGCGAATTAAGTGTAATTATTATGATCGATTATGCCTTCAATCATGTAAGTTGACGGATCTAGACTTGTGTATTTACACATACATATTTTATTTCCATTACTCAATTGCATGTACGTCCACGTGTCACAAACGGAATATCTGAGTATTATCAACAAGGATAGTCAATTTTTCACACTCTAACTAGTTGAATGAATATAGCAAACAATTTGATAAATATTTCGTCTTGTCTCAGTTATTGACTCTATTAAACAGAAACGTTCACGTTCAACTTACTAAATAAGTTATTATTTCATGTCCTTAAAAATTAATTGCAATTCACTCGTTCCACGTAATATTAAAGTTATCAAGTCCCTTTAAATCATAAATGTCACTTATGACAAAAATGAAAAGAAAATTAAACACAAAGGGGCCCACTTCAAAATAAATTACAATACAATTTGAAACTTATAGCTGTAAACTTAGGTTGCATAAAATATTTGGTAAAATTATATTATATAGATTGGCCATTTTCATTTTAGTTAAACATTCAATGAGCCTGTAAAAGTGACAACCACAGCCTTTGGGTTATGTGGATTGTACTGAACATGAATACTTTAGCTCTACGAGTGCCATTTTCATTTTAAGCACGTTTGAGAAATATTTGCCGTCTATTTACTACAAGGATCTTTTTCTCTATTGTAAATGGATGATGAGCCTTCTTTACAGTCTTGCTTCTTAATTTGAAAGGTCCACATTTTGGCAGGCAAAGAAACTTGACATTTTGGACTCATATCTTTAGTCCTTCCAACTTACTCAAAATTCTAACTACTTTCTACAAAATTAAATAACAGATCACTATAAGGCTCGCAGTCAGACTTGTTACAAAAAGTAGTAATATGCAAAAAGGGTGAAAGCTTGAGAGAAACTGAGGTATTCGGTCGGTAACATCTGCAAGGCGAAGATGTTTCCTACTGAAGCTTGCGATAATTTGGTGAATAACTTAAAAGTGATAGATTAGCGAGAGTAGGTAATTTAGTGGTTTGTAGGTTTACAAGGGACAAGGTGAAGTGATATATGTTAACCCTCCTTCACTCTTGAGTGCAAGCTATTTGTCGTGATTTATGTAAATTATCGGTATCTGAGACAGAGAGTTTGAAAATACTTTACTAGATACCGTGATCCTTTTCTCAATATAAAATTAAGCACGGGCTTTCAATTTACAAAACAAACAAAAGAGAACAAACCGAATTATACAAACCACCACAGAAGAATTTTAGCAACAAAACAAGTCTGGAAAATAATTTAAAATACTATTTTACTTCCTCCCGACTAACAACATGTTTTCCAAATTCCAACTTGGAATAATAAGCTATTGTAGTAGACCATTTTATTAAATCGAATCGTAAATAGTACGTTATTGTATACACATTATAATAATAGCATATGTTGTCTTGCAAAAAGGTCAACTGTCCTGCCTTCCAGTTGGTATTCAACAGTTTAACCTTTATTGAGTATAAAATGCGCAATATTCACAAAGAAAAAAAAAGTTATCATAATCAATAATTTTATACCACTGGTCACGTCTCAGTAAAATGGTTTTCTGTTTACTTTCAGCCTACACTTTTGTTTATTTATTTTTTCTAAAAATAACTCAAAGTGGAGGAGAATGCTTATTAAAATTCAAAGGATATGTACTTTAGTCTACAACATCTTGTTTGATTTTCAAAAATATATATATGCACCCCCGCCATGTTGGCAGCAGTAGAGCAGTGTTGTTGTGTTTTTAATGCCAGTCTCAATTTTTTTGTTAAAAATGCAATCTAAAACAAGAAGACACAAGCTTTTGTTGAACAATACTTGTCGCAATATTTGTAATGCATGAACTTTTTTGTCGATCTAATCTAACCTTTCTTTCTGCCTCTCTTTCTCTCTGTCGCTCTACCTCCAACAAGGAAAAAGTTTAGCTAACTTGTCTGTGTGCCCCTGAGAGAGAGAGCGCGAGATAAAAACTGGAAAAGGACAAAAAAGAAAGTAGAAGGGAAAGGCAGCCAAGTGCAAAACAGTAAAAGGAAACGAGAGACAGAGGAGTTTTTTTCTTTCCCTCTTTCTCTGCTACTTCTACAACATCCTTAGTTTCTCCTATCAAGAAACCCTCCAAAAGTTGGCATGTACAGTACAGGCACTCAAGTGCGATAGTTGTAGTTCTAGAGGTACAAAATGTGTATCACCGCCATAATAAAAAAAGTCTACAAAAAATAAGACATAACCGGGCAAGATAAAAAAATGGAAGAACAACAACTTTGTCAACGTGTGTATACATATAGAAGAAAAAGAAAAATGGAAAAAACACAAAGTACGACAGATAAGAGTAGTATGTATCTTGTCAAAATGAAAAGGCTAGACTGGACAAAACGAGAAAGCAAGGTACACTGTAAAATCGATCGGGTCGGTTTGTTTTATCGGAATAATGTATATTAAGTACTTGTGAATGCACACAAGGAAGAATGTGCATGCAAGGTATATATAGTAATTCCTCTTGGTTCCTGCGGTCCTGTGGTAAAATAATTACCTTGCGTGAAGCCTTCCTTGTCAGTAAGGAAAAGAGCAATTTCATAAAATAAATACAAATTCATGCATACAAATTAAGCAGATGTACAAAGTAACCAGTAGCCTAAACACACCGCTTGCTGTACAGTAGTTTAGATTTATCAAAATTTTAATTGGTTAAAAAGGGTCTAGAAATCGTTTAGAACCAACAAGTTTGAAGCAGACACAACTACAACAGGAAATATGGCAATTGAAAAATTAATGAAGTGCTCCATATTAATTCGTTGAAATGAACATTAGCGAATAACGTGTTAATATGCCCACTTCAATTTTTCTTCCGTTGCGTTGTTCTACGCATGATTTTAGAATCATTATGCTCATGTGCCTATATAAAATATTTAAGAAAATAATATGTACGTATTCCCTTAACCTTCCCCCACTTAACTTCATAATCCTGCAATATAACTTGTCAAGTACCCCTCTCGCTCTCTCTTTTTCTGTATGACTAACATACCAAGTAGCTAGGCATTTATCTTCTTTGACGTAAACATGAAAAAATTTACGAATTCATTTTCTAACCAGTTTGAACTAACGCTTGGCTGCTCTTTTCTTTCTCTTTCTAAAAAGTAAGACTACGAGTAGCAGTAGAAGCAGCAGCTTTTTATCTATTCAATAAAAAAATTCTTCCCAGCGCACAAAGTAGACGTTTGTACATATATTACGTATCAAAAGCATTTCGCTTTCATTCCTTTTTTCGGATGAAAATAAAATGGAGAATGTAAACCCACAAAAATGCACACCTCTCTCTACCTACATATTTCAATACAAATGTAGGATACCTATATATCCAACATGTACATTTTTACATGTGATATTATTCACCCAGGCAAATATGCATACTTGAGTGATGTTAAGTACAGGTATGTATACGTGTATAATAATATGGATTATGGATGTATAAAGGTGTGTTTAGGTAGATACTGCTGAACATTGATCAAATGCCAGAATAAAGCACCAAACAGGTCTACCATGTCATATTACATAGGTATATATTATACAGCCAACTAAACTAAATAATATCAGGTTTACTTTGAAATATTATGTCTATGCAATTTCTTCATAATATATCGAGCGACACGCAACTGTCGATTCAATTTCACGGTACAAAACTGTAGAGCGTGTTTCCTTCAACTCTTATGCAGCCATATACACGTTTACTCGTTTTCAGCTTTTTTTATGAAAATCTACTACTACCCACGTTAAAATACAATAGACTAAAGTAAGTATTCTACTACGCTTTCTTTCTCTGGGTCGAACCAGTTTTTTTACGATTATCGATAATGATTCTTGTCGTGACGGTATGGGACCACCCAACAAAATTATCTCATATTGAGTAAGTGTACACGCCATGGACGCATATTAGCATGTAATTTTATTACAAAAAAAACTGTAACACACTTTCTGCGTAGATCACTGAATAAATTTTTAGGTGAGCCCGGTGGGGAGTGTTGTGTGATGCGGTGCAAAAAAATATACGACGGGAGTAATAAAATTATAGATAATTTGTAGGGCACACCGTTTATCACAGACATTATAGGGCTTTATTAATAATTAGGAATTACATTTGGACTCATTTTGCACGATCAGCAAATGAAATGGAACGCTTTTCCCATTTAATATTATATTAGACTCAAGCTGAGATTAGAAACTGATATGCCGATAAAAAGTTAAAGGAACAATTTTTTCTTTGTGCTTTCATAACATGACGTAGGAGAAGAATGGTCTAGTGAGAAAATACACAGGTATTGCCTGTGTATAATACCCTTTGTTCACATAACAGTCGAGACATGTCCTTTTTTTGAGTAGTCTACGATTATAATGGAGAAAAAATGAAAATGGAAAATAATAAACTTACAGGAAGACGCGATTCCGTAATATTCCAACGTAAATTGCGTCCCGCAACATGCGCAAAGGATTTTCACACGAAACAACAATAACAACAGAAAGCTTTATACGCCTTCACAATAGCATTATGAATATTTCACTCTCTTTTTTCGATATCATCTAAACCTTTCCAATTTTCCTCTTTGCTTTGCGACGTCATTTACTATATAGATTGCAAAGAGGATTTCAACACGTACACATTATTACAACTTGCAAAACACTTATTTTTTTTTGAAAACTTTCTCTTTACACAAACTTTTTTTCTTCCAACATCCCACGACCTGATCTCTCCAGATAACAAGTCAAGCTTAGCACTGAAGGTTCTGAGATAGAAAACTGATAATTACTTGACATGAAATTATTATTAAAGTTACACATTTCTTCTGGTTGAGAAATTTTAGCACCTTGATAAACGACATGAATCTTTTAGCACCTTCTCTGTTTAGAAGCGGTAGTAGTGATACAACCTTACTTTTTAGTTTCGTATATAACACGACACTTGTACATATACACTTCACACTAGACGGCGTATATATAATTATAGCACCATGTCCGTTTTCTTGTTACGCTATGTATGTTGCAGAACAAAAACTATTCCTGGAGAAATTGGCGGGGATAATTAAGAACATGGAATAAGACCACTACCACCATCAGCACAACTAAATACTTTTCTCTTTCTACGTAGTAGTTCGTTTTAAGGTAGTTAGTTGCATTATTCCATTTCACCTGTGCTACATAATATGAACTTTCTCCGTGTCTGTATATAGGACTTTGCAGTCGTAATTATAATAAGTTGTGTGTTATTACTACTCTATAGTAGGCAGATATATGAAACACTTTTTTCTTCTTATAATCAGGGCGAAGAGGAGGAAAAACTTTCATTCAACTTTTTCTCTCTCATCTTCTTCTGCTACAACATTCCAAAGTACATGTGTTCCTCCCATACATTTCGTTGTACTACGAAGTAATGATATTCCTCGCATGAGCAAGTAGAATGTAGTAGTGGATAGGGAGGCATATGTTTGCAGCAACGAATGCCAAAATTACGTGTGGTGACATACATGCACTTCTCCAGCACATTGTACTTTTATCGTACATCAAAATGCAATTGGATAACAGAAAACGGTCGACTTTTCACAAACAAGTTGTGGAGGTCGGTCGGTGGGTCGTTGTTACGAAGAGAAATATTGGCTGCTATAATAATATACCATGCACCTGCACAACTCAACCAACCACAGTATCATCACCGCACTCTTTTCGCTGCTTTTTTCTACATCTCCGTCTACAACAGTTATTTTAACCCATTTTCCAACCAGCCCGCTCATTGTCGTTTTTCATTCACGCTATTATACCGTTTTCACGACTTTTTTCTTGTTATCTTACATGGCAGCGCCCTTTACCAGAAAGATTTGTAGACAACAGTTATTTCTTTCTCTCTATCTCTTGCTAAATAGTTAGACGTATAAATTGCAATATATTTTTTGGATTCCGCTCCTGCTAGAGAAAAACCGGAATAATGTGGGTAATTGCGACTGGTTGGATTGGAACGAGTAGGAGAATGAAATGCCATACATTTTTGTAGAGAGAGAGCGTAGCGGATATGTAATAAGTAATTAAATCTCCGCTAGTCAGTCACTCATTCATATTCTCTGACTATTTCATTTTCACTTTCATCAAACAATTGACTTTATCGCGCACTCATTTTCTCCTTACACAATAATTGTTTTATTCCCGTTTATAGACTTTTTTTCGAGGTAAGGTTGGTCTTATAATAGATTTTAATCAGGATCAGCTGGAGCTCTCACTGACAAACTATGACATTCTTATGTAAGCACAAGGTAATTTTACTTTCTTTTGTTACTTGCACGCAGGTATGTATAGACACACACATGCTATATATAGTTTTTTTGTTGGATAATACGCTTTCACCGAGAATCACCACCACCACAAGTGTCAGCAGTGTAGTAGATGGCTTGAGAAAAGACAAATGGTGAGTAAATGAGACCGCTTTTGATATGACAAAAGTGCTACATTTTCCGTAAATTCTTTCCCGTGTTGCTGCAATGTTGTGAGCTGTTTGATGTGTTGACATAGACGATAACGTGGATGGCAGCTGCATATTTTGCGTTGAATGGTTCTCATCTTCAACTATAAACAAGCCTTTCTTCCTTTTGTATTCAGGCTTCAAATTACACGCGTCAGAGAATGTTTTAAGGATTTTGATTAGATTCCCTTCAGTTGGAGAGCACAGTAAAATGAGTAGTGAAAGTTCTACTAGCACTAATACTGCATATTATAGATTATATGTAGACGGAAGGGAAGGTGTGCTTGTCAAATTTCAAACTCTCTTCTCTCTCCCTTTTCTACCCAACAGCCACATCCATATTCAGTTATAATGGAATCTACCTATCATTACTTCTCCTGCGAAAATCTCAAACGAGAAATTCCTGCTAGCAAGAGGCAGCATGATGGAGTAATGAATGCGTTTTGTGCACGAATCACGTCAACCCAGTCCGTTGTACGCCATACGGCCGCCACCACAGCAAACTAGTACGATCCTTCATAATAATAATTTTCATCAAAAGCAGCAGTAAACTGAGTGAGTGATGTGTTCGTCCTCTTCTTGGTTAATGCATTCACAGTCATAATGGCATAATAAGCGAAAACGGAATACATATGCATAATGTTCTACTCACACACTCACTCACAAACTTCTTCTCTCTTTACTTTACTTTCACTTAGGCGCCACCAAGCACGTTTGTGAAAGATTCAGAAAACCGAGTCGATATATAAATATTCCTAGAGTGCGGAGAATATATGCACGTTCATGTATAAAGTTCATAGTGCTTGCTTGCATGTTCAAAGCAAATTGGCACAGGAATCTTCTCATGTGTTATGGATGGATTACTATATTACACAATCCCGTATACATAACACCAGCAGCAGGACATATAGAGCACCGTCGTAATAATGATGATGATGAATGCTTGAATTTTCGTTGAGCAGGACACCACGCCATTAAAGTAAAGAAATATAACAGGACATTGACGACATCTACTCTCTTAACCCACAGTAGTTAACTTAAACTGCATTTGCGAGAGAATCGAGTTGGTCAGAGAGGAGAGGAAACTGTGCAAAGATCCCATTTATTCTCTCTTATGCACATAATTCTCTCTGTGCCTGTTCACTGGTCTGCTCCTTCTCCAGCTATTTATTACCTAACCGTCACCACCCATGTTAAACGACCAAATGGCTATATTATTATGGTCTCGTCGTCCTCTCCATGTAGTATTTTATACAAAAGTATATAATGTAGGACGAATGTAGTGGGAGAAATAAGAATTTCAAGACGGCAAGGAAATACTAGTGCATTTTAGACATCCTGTTTCCTCAGATAAATATAAATTCGTATATATAGCAGCTGGAATTTCCTTTTAAGTCAGGCAATATTTTTCACAGCGAGAAAAGAAATTTCTCATGAGATGCCGGAAACAATGGAGAAAATCCGCTTTCACCGTCTCTGCTTCCAATTCCAACAACACAGTCGTTGTAGTATTCATCCTCTCTACGCGTTTTTTTCCCTCTCTCCTTCTACTTTAGCACTTTTTGTACAAAGAAGTAGTAATAATGGTTTCTGGTAGAGAGAAAATGTTGTTATGTGTGTGTGAAGCTGAGATTACCGATGATGGTGACGGCGGTTGGTGACTATGATTAAAGCACAGCAGTAGTTTTTTAGACTACCAAACGTGACCGCGTTTTCTTTCAGACGATATAAATATTTTTATACAACTGGAGCGTAAACAGTAGTAGTAAATAATGTCAGTAGAACCGTCAGTAGTAGTATAGCAGCAGCAGCAGAATATATACTTTATGTTATACACACTGATCTAATCTAAAATGTCAAGTTCTATTAAAGGAAAGTTGTAGGTGTGCGGAAAATTTAGAAAACAATTTTACAACAAGGGGCAAAGTTTATTATATAAAGAATCCTTTTGCAATCGACCTAGATAAACATCCAAAAACTTTTTAAAGTATTAATGAGAAGCGCGGAAGCTAGCTGGCTGAAAGTCGAGAAGCCATAGATTAGATAACGTGATGCTATGTAATTTTGCATTCATCAAATTTGCTTATTCAGCCTAAAATTTTCAACTCGATCTTTCCTGTACTACTTTGGATTTGTAAATGTTGACCCCTCTAAAAACTTTCTCTTTTCATATGAAAATCACATCCTTCCGAGATTCCTATAGCTTATCTACATCCTCATCCTTTCCGTTGTTGTTGCATTTTATAGCATTCTTACTCCCTACAAATCTTTACTTTGTTCTCCATCTCGAGATGAAGAATAAAAGCATTGTTATATATGGAATACGAGAAGCATATATTTATTTAATATAAATAAATATATGCACTACTCTGACATCGTATATTTTTAAGAGCGCAAACATGCTTCTGACAGCTTTGGGATCGGTAGAAGAAGAAGAAAAAAAAACTTTGAGAGTGAAATAGGAGATCTAAACGAAGACGAAAGAGAAAGGCCAGAAGAGAATATAAAGTAGTCAGTATAGTAGTGTGAGTTTTCGTTCGGTACGCAACTGATGTTCGACTTTCTAGTTTATTTCTGGTTCTGAATTGCCTCTTCTCCTCTTCTATCTCTGCATGCCTATTCAGCACGTCTTATTTAGTTGTGTAATGATGATCATATAAAAAATAATAATAATAACATACATCAACGGAAGTAGTAGTGTAGGAGTGACATACTGCTATATATTCCAATACAACATCAGTGGTGGGTAAAAAAATATCTAAGCGGATATACTCTACTACACACGCCTCAACATGCTACCTTACAAGCAGTGTATTTTTGGGAACAAGGAAGACGAAAAAGGAATCAGTTGAGGAAAAAGTGAGAGACTTGTGAATTGGCTTTGGCTTCGTTGAATTTTGATGATGATAGGAATTGTCGGAGGAGGAGTAAATTTGCCAAGTGCCTCTCTATCTCCTCTCCACGACTACTTTTCTCTCTGAATGCGTCTCTATTTTATTCTTTTTCCTTTTCTGTCTCTCCCTTTCTCACCCTCACTATACATAACGACACATACATATACACATACATTTCTCCATTTCTTTTTACTATTTTCTGTCCACACCACCACCATCCATAATATTATAATACATTTCTTTGGGATTTTCTACAGGGATTCTTTTACAATCCTGCATTGCTGAAGTTGTGTGCGTCGGTGGTGGTAGGCAGAGAGAAAACGAGCACGTCGACAACAACGACCGAATGCTATAGCAGTTAGTTTGACTGAATGAGAGAGTGAAAGGAAGAAAAAAAGAAAAGCAAGGGAAAAGGGACCTCGAGGTAGTTATTTCAGAGTTACACGAGGATATTTCCAGACATAAATCCCTACATTTTTTCCCTTTTACTCTCACCACTACTAGTTTTTATCGCTTTTATTTTCTCAAGTATGTGTGTGTGCTGCAAAAAAACGCAGCAAGTAAAGGGAACTGAGCCAGTAAGTTATGTATACCAGTTGTGGTGTAGGTAAATACATATGTAATACAATATATTTATTTATTCAGCATGCACCATAAGCAATGAACCAGTTGGTTTTGACTTTCACAAAGAAAACTGCCTGTCTTACTACTATACTAAATAATATCCCTCTGACAGTGCTCGCACGCTGAGCCAGAAGCGACCTAACTCAATTCTACTCTACCTACCAGGTATGCATGCAAAGAGGTAAAAAATGCTTTATACGTAAATGCATGTGTGTATGTGACAGTGTGTGCCTACATACTTATAAGGCAATTGTATGCTTTTATATTCATTCATTATTATTACATCTTATATCACCACTACTTACTACACTGTCTTTTGTTGCTATTTCGTAATATTGTTTGTTGGACTTTGGACCCACCGCTGGTTGAGCCGATTGAAATACAAGCCTAGTTTGATTTTGTACGTATGCTTATAAAGCTACTTCCGATGTAGGTGTGTGTAGGCATGTGTTGACGAATGTTCATACATGTTGCTGTTGACTTTTCCTGTGTAGCATCAAATGAATATTAAACTGCCTGACTCCACCACTCAAGTTACGTTTTGTTGGCACTTTTGTGTTGTACCTACCAATACCCAAAACTGAGTGAAAGAATAACCTACGCAGAATAATACGTAGATGCCAGAGCCGTGGATGTAACTTATTGTTAGTCAAGTGGAAGTTTATCGTATACGCGGCATACTTTTAATAAACACCACCACTTTCATTTGCCGGTGTGTTCCCTGCTGTTTTCAAATTATTTACATGGTTCCTCTGTGCTGTGTATGTGCATAAAGTACAATTTCTCTGTGTAGGCACCTACATGAAATATACTAGCCATAAAACCCATTATTACAATGATATATTTTATATCCAATCTCAATCACCCAGTGAGAGAAATAAATGAAAAGAAAGCATATATTCGGAACTTGCACTTTTTACAACTTAATTTTTTTGCATCGATCCGGTTTCAGTTTCAATATCATTACGAGAAAAGAAATATTTTGAATATTTGATGAGGTAAAAAATATTAGTTTGCCAAACCAAATAATACATTCAATTGCAAAAGGAAACCATGTAACTTCTGAAAAGAAATCTCCATTCATTGAATTCATAGATCTGCTTGTCAGAATAGAGTAGCGCATAAAGTTTATTGCAAATTGCAGTAAATTACAGATGTTCGAGAAAAGAAAAGGGAACTATTTTAGGAATCCACGAAAAAACAAGAAAGAAAGTCGAGTAAACTTTAAAATAACTTTTTCCTACTCTATCACGTTTCAGAATCCTGTCAACAAAAATGCTTTTTCCTGGAACCATTATGATTTAAGATTATACACACACATATTTACTACACGGTAGGTGCAATGGGACAGCTATCTATCATTGTTTCTCCTATCATACCTATTTTTTCTACCCAATTTTATAACGAAGCATGCTATATGGTTCTCATCATGATCATGATTATATGATGCATGCACGGTATTGAGTACAAAAGTAGGTATGTGAATTCCGTGATGCACTCCTATCATTAATAGCCACACAGGACTTGATTCTCTTGGTGAAAGTGGTCGTATAGTTGCTGTGCTACATTGCAAGCTGTACCAGCGCATAGGCACTTTATTTTTTCGTATATTATTTCGGAGACCAGCTGCTGTTTCCACTGCTGCGAGTACCGACATTATCTACTACTACTACAATTTCGTCAGAATCGGTGATCTATATATAAAGTATATGAATGTTGTAGTATTGCGGCTAATGCTAAGCCTTCCTATATTCACTTACTACACGGCAGTATAGTATTTGTTCCACACTTTCTCTCGTTTAGAGAGAATTTTTTGTGTATGCAACTTTTCTCGAGACGAGATATGGAAATAACGAGAAGTAGGAAAAAACGACTTGAAGAGCTATTGTGAGTGATGCTGTTGTTGTTGTTGTATATTTTTCTCTTTCCTTGAAAACCTCACTTACTCACATGTACACACTTTTCACTATATCTACAACCAACTCTGCGTCTGTATCAGATAACATGAATATTTTCATCCGGTGGAAAAAAGTAGTATAGCAGAGAAAATGGCAAACCGTCAAGTATGAAAATTCTCAGAGGAAACGGTATTCCCAAAACTATACTCTATTTCCCTATTTATACAACACTGTTGTGTGCATCAGGACTGTTGTTGTATGTTATGCTCCGTTGATGTTTGTTGTTGTTACTGTTTGATGGTTTCTTTTTTTCTTTATATACATATTTATTTTCGTTAAATAAGATGAAAGGGGAAAACTGACGAATTCATGCATTTTTTACTTTTTCACAATTTTATTTTCCCCTGCTTACAAAAACTTTTTACTTAAGTCTTTTTCCATCGCACTATATATTTTACTGTTTCACGTTGACTATTGTTTGTATCGGCATTGCAAAAAGTACAAGTTGACTATGATCAATAAAATTTTTTGCCATTAGTTGTCAGCCAAGTTTGAAAAAAATTGTTTAATATTTTATTGGAGCAAATAATGAATCACAAAGTGTGACCGCCCCCTGGGTAATAATATCCAAACAGAAAAAAAGTCATTTGTTCAAACAACTGTTCCAGAGAAAAGGAGTGCAATTTCCATTATATTTGTTTTCAATGATGGCTAGTAATTTAAAATATTCCAGCCGAGCCCCAGTTCAGCATAGTTATTCACTTTAAATAAATCAAATGTCACTTCACTTTTTTGGTAATGTATTTTTGCGCCATTGGTATGAACAACAACAAGGCATACTACCACTACCCGAAAATGTTAGCGCACTTCCAAAACACTCACTTGTTATGCCACTTTTTTTATTTTCCTTCGTTACTAACAAGTATGCAGGATGCATCACATATCTCACGATACGATGTGATTTTATGGTACACAGAGACACTCTGCAAAGGATAGTCGAACGTGTGTGTATCAACAAGAAAAAATAGGAGCACGGAGAATAATAATATTTCCCACACTTGAATCCTTATAAAACCGCTTTTCTCAAGATCTTTGCACAAGTGGGATAAAAAAGGACAACAGGAGCAAGGAGCACCACACACATCAGCAGCAACGAAGCTTTAACTTATTCCTCTAGTAAAATATTATTTTGTGTATACATGAGTCTTCTCGACTCCTTTTGCTTGCAGCCTGAATGAATGACTGATGGGCCAGCAGGAAAAAAGGAGAATGTACTATAGAGATCCTCCTCAATGAGTGTCAACTCTCACAACACAACACAGCCCGTTGTCGTCCTATCCATAGTAAAAACCTGTGCATTCAACTCGTTATATACTTTTCCTCGGTAGAGAAAACCAGCACCGCATACACAATATACCGTCACAATTATAGCGCCAGAGATGCTATTACTATTGCTTCACATATAAGCTTTTTCTTCTAAACTTTTATACTGGTGCTGTTGGTGCTGCCGCTGATGGTGGTGGTATGGTAGGGTTTGGAAAGGACGACGACTTACAACAACACTCGCACATCAGCAGAAAATGTACTACTACCGCACATCGTGCGTCGGAATGAAATAAACTTGTGACTTGTGGTCGTTTCACTTCTTCTTTCTCTCACACTGCTTTCTCTTTGTACGCTTTCTCCAATACACTTCAATGTACATAACACTCAACTTTGCTCTCTCTCTCTCTTGCTCGCACTGTTTCTGTCGTTATTTCTAGCCTCTTTATGTGTTTCTTCTACATATATGTAATAAGTACTAGGATGCGAAAATGTACAAAGAATATTAGATATAAATTGTATATTCTCTGGCCCAAAACTTACACAAAAGTACATATATATATTATATATCACATATATGAATATTACATTACTGCTAGCAATGAGAATATATTACACGTTACTTTTACTATTGCATTTTTGACTTCTTAACATTCACTAAGACTAAACACAAAAACCATTACACACAATATGTATGCGCACACGTATATGAATGTATCTATGTATTCATGAAGTTGTGTGTACTTTTGTGTGCTATGGATTCACCTCTTGAGCTTCTCTTCCTCCTTTTTTACGAATGTGAATCAGCTTTTAATGTTTCTCGTTTTTTTCTCTTTCTCTCTCATATTAGTTTGTACTTGGGATATGCCTATCATATCGCGTGTGTATATTATATGGGAATTTCATAATATCATTATTTTATTCCTGCTTCTTTCTCATACAATATTATACCAGACGACGATATATGAGCAGATATATAATGTATATGTGTTTGCATGTATTTCCGCAAAAAACAGAAGGGAGTGAGAGAGCTCATGAAAACCCGAGTGAGCTCATTTCGTTTTGTAAGTATAATGCAACTAACGTGTGCGAGTTTGTGTGATGGTAGTAGTGGCAGTGTAGTAGTATGTGAGTGTTTCTCGTTCAAGCTGCACTATTACTACTACGAATCCAATGCCGTCGTCGTAATAATAACAAGAAATGTTGTGAGCTTTCTCTCCCTTTATACTTAATAGGTATGTGAGTGTGTTCGCCTGCTAGCTCACTCCTCACAAAACTCTACGAGCAAAACTGGATGATCGTTGTGGATAAAAATGGGACTAGTGCCCGGGGAATGGAGAAGAAAACAGGCAAGGAGCAGGAACGAATGAAAAGAGAAAAAAGTGCTAGAAAGCAGTATGTCGTGTATGTAGCAGTGTGCACGGATAGTGGTTATTGTACGTAGAATATACGTATCATTTTTTCCCATGAAACGGAGAGAAAAAATTGTGCAAACCTTATTGTGCACTACATTGTATTCGTGTGGAGAAAAAATAGCACACAGAGAAAATTTCTTTTCAGCCCATCACTCGGCTACTACTTCTATTGCTGCATACATAGTATTTTGCAATGAATATTGTTGTTGGACCATAGATTTTTTTTCTGTCCATGTATGTAGTAGGCACGCTGAAAGTAACAGAGAAACGAAAGGGAGAGAGACAGGAAAAAAAACGAAGAGAACCACTTTAAAAGGTATATACTTTCTTTATATATTGTGACAGCCAGCGCTGTTGAGAGCATACCTCCCCTACAATCTGCATTGCACACGGCGGAAGGCTTTTTTACCTCTCTTCTAAATTCAACTCTCCACGGCTTTACGTACTTCGCCAGTAACAACAAGCAGAGACTATATAGCGATAATATGCGTCTGTATGTATTTAGCCAGGGAAAGTTCACTGGATGGAAGGTATAACATAGGCTGTTCGGCTGTTCAACTGCTGCTGCTCCAGTTGTGAAAGCTCGCTCAACACCAAACACACACGAAGCCAGGCTGACTATACCTACCCCGTGCTGCATTCTACAACAGAACGGAACAGAGTTTCTCCAGCAGCATAGCATAGTGTGTGTTGTGATGCTCGCTACTATTATGGATCTTATTATTTGTATGTAGCATATCTCAGCAGTATTTTCACTCTGCTCTATTCCTTTACTACGGAAAGCTAGAATTTTCCTCCTTTCTCTGCTGCTATTACAAGATACGACGTTGCTGTCTGTGCAACAATGCATGTATCTTTTGCACTAAAGGGGTATATTATAAGAAACAATTTCGTGTAAGTATTCGCATACATGCATAATGTATAATGGCAAAGGAGCAGTGATATATTGTAAAACTATGGCTGCTGTATATTGTATGTAGACCATTGCGCAGCCCTGTCCAGCGCAACCCTAACCAAACAAGTATTGATTCGAGCATGGAGCAGCTCTACTCTCTTACAGAAGCCACAGCAAACGAAGGAAGACAGAGAGAAAGCACTCTCTGCGCTTATACGTTACTGTACTAGTGAGCTGTGTGCGACTTCTTTTTACAGGCGCTTCCCGATATACTCCCATACTGGTAAGTTGGTTGGATAATATATACCGTCATAATACACGGAAACGGGAATGACATACCAAAGCAGGCAAGCGAAAAGCCAGGCTGGAATAGGGAAAAAGTTAAGAAAATTTCTTGTCAACTTGTAGTAGTAATAGTAGTTATCGTCATCGTCGTCGTCACACTTGTAGTAGAAGTAGTAATAGTGGAAAAGTCGCAGACCTTGTAATCATACTAAGCTAACGATAATATGAAAAGAAAAAGAGTAATGTTTCTACTTGCTGTCTGTTTTCACCCCTAATGAAAGACATGGGATGTGTATGTGTAAGCACATGAGCTTTACTACAGCTATATAACTCCGTCATCGTAGAAAGTTGTTTTTGCACTTACTTATGAACGTATATGAAGGAGGAGGAATAGGTTCATGGAGAAAGTTGGAATTTTGCGTTAAAATTTAGAAAACCTTTTGATATTCAAGGAAGGAAACAAGCCACTGAACAACAGAGCTTTTGTTCGTTCCTCATATAGCACACAATTACTCGTTGTACAATATGCTTCGCTTGGTATTACATAATAAGTATAATAAATATATGTACAGTTCCAGCATCAAAAACTACTGAGGAGCATCTTTAGAAACATTACTACGCAATAGAGAAAGGCTAAACGTACGCATCCAGTATCTACCGCTTTCGCTTGCCCCCACAAACAAACAAGTTGGTGCGGACTGGTTTGTAGCAGGTTCTGTTAGTTGTAAGTAGCGTTTTTTTCTTGATATCATATTATGCACTATACTCCATCCACGCCTTTTAGTGTTTGTATGATCCCGCATACATATATTCGTGTCAGATTGAATAGTTTTGAGGAACGAAACTCAAACAAATATTTCACTCAAAATGAACGGGTTCAATTTCTGCATGGGCATCTGTATATACTTGCCCAACTAAAACACACGCATTAGTTATTGCTTAGCCAGCAAAAAAAGCGGGAATCGACCAAACTCACAGATTTTGTGAACGCGAGGAGCGTTTAGTTTTGGAAAAGAGAAAATTTTCCTTTAAAAAGGATATTGATGGCTTCCTTCTTGGATTAACGAACTATTCGTACGCAATCACGCTTATATTGAACACAGAGATTATATATAAAGCAGTCTTCAAAATGACTCCACAAGTTTTCGATCTGTTCTCTATATATCTATCTAAGTAACTATACTAGCTATGTTTTTTCGGGACAATCTTTGCTAAAGCCAAATGTAGCTACAGTTCCATTGAAAAACGAGCTATGTACATATTGTTTAAGTACGTATACATATGCGAACACAAATGTTGACTTTTATATATCGTTTTGTTACTCTTCTGTACGGGAACATGAACATAACCATATAACATTGCCATCATCGAACAAAAAGATGCGTGGCACGATACTGGGCTTTTGGTTACACCGTCGTGTTCGTCGAGTGTGGTAGACTCATCTCGTTTCTTTAGCATTTCCTTATCGAATTCCCTAGGAATTCATTCCCTTTATCCAACTTTTCATATATAATACAGCCTCCTTTCTAAACTCCATTTTACTTGTGTGTATATTGAGAAAGTAGCAAAATGTTAAAAAAAAGTCGGAGGCCAAGTCCATATTAAAACGTACGTTCATAAGATTGCTCTACACTCCCTCTCTCTCTCACTTTTTCTTTCTTTTTTTCCTAATATTCAGGAGGCAAGTAAGAGCAAACGATGAGAAGTTGTAGATGGAATGAGGACCATGAGAGCTACGTAGAAAAGAACTGTAAAAGTACTTAGATTCAGTCCATAAACCTGCAATAAAATACACAGGCCCGCTGCCGTATCGTTTTCCTATTATGCTTACCAAAGCAAGTAACGAGTGCCTTTGGACAAAGGATGAGGGAACATGGTAAACGAATGTATAATGGAAAATGCATGTCTCGTTCTAGTAGCATCATCAGTAAGGCATGATAATCAGTAAGTAGAGAAGAACTAACTAAGTAAACATCACTAAAACATGATATTGTGTGTTCTTTGCTATACTTACCACGACATTTATAGTATGTTTAGCAGAGAGAAATTTCTCCTTATATGTCTCCAAACATACATAGCTTTGCATTGACTAGAGAGGAAAAAGTGAGCGAAATGCTGCTTGCATGTTTGCTGCAAACGAGTTTTTCTCTTTAATGTATATCATTCAACACATTTCAAGAGTTTTTATGTATACATGTCGACCCAAGTACTATACAAACACAAACAAACATCAACATACACACACACGATGGTATAATACGAGGCTAAATGCAACGAGGAAATTACACGGACAACGGATGAGGACCATACCTTGAGTTGCAACAGCTCCAACAAACAACCTATAATTAGGTATGGGTATGCAGAGTGTTGCTGTATTTGTTTGCAAACAAACTAGGGAATGCTCTGAATCCATTACATTCTTTGATGGAAAATTGTACAACATTCGTCGTTCGACACTTGACAACAACGTCAGAGAAATTTAACCACTCTTCTCTCTCGCCGGTCATGCTAGTGTTTTGAGGTGGGTTTAACTTTAGCCATAGCGGTGCATCTGTTTCCCTCAGCTTTTTTGCCGGTGGTGACGGTGACCCTGTATTTTATGGTTTTGTTATTAAGATCATGCATCACCCGACGGTGGAGTAAAATAAATGGAAACATTTTAGGATTGGTTTTACTCTAAAAAGTTGTTTTACTAGTTAGCCAACAAGGCCAGTAATAGTAAATTGTTGATTCATTGGCAAACTTATCTACTTGACAAGGTAGAATTAAGGAAGGGGGAGGAAACATGTAGCACTTTTCACTGTGCTCCAAGCTACAGAAAATGTAACAAAATTGCAAGAAACCGAGAAAACAGAACCAGTTTCGCATGTAAACTCATGGGGCGTTGAAAAAAAAAGTCCAGTATTTGAACATACTGAAAGTAAATAAAGGACTATTTCTAATAGTCTTTAAAAATATTACAGCAGCAACAGTATGTTTGTTCAACTTTCTCAGTTGATAATGGTCGTCTCATGCCCTGATTTTTTTTCAGTGCACCCGGAGACCCGCTTTGCCAAAATACCACATTTTATGTGACGTGTAAACACATGAAATTCATACAAAAGGGAAAATAGTGGGTAGTATATCTAGTAATTCGATACGTTGCAGCAAAAACATCTTGCTACTCTACTCTACAGATGAAACCCTGTTTAATCATAGAAAGAAATGCTTGAGGAGGGCATCAAAACGAATTTGTTTTTTTGACGTCAGCTTGGCCGAACTTTGATTTTCGAAGAGTTTTGAGCAATCTTGTTTTATTGCATTCTATCAAAAATTAACCTAGTGGAAAAATCGCTGCCAACTAACTTTCACAACTTTTTGGGTTCATGTCTTCCTTTCCTGAATTTGAAGGCTTTCAATAAATTGAAGTAGGTGGAACTAGGAAATCATTTTCAAGTATTTCGAGAACCTCCATCCTATCATATCACTCATTTTCGGCTTCTAAACGATGAAATTTACAACTAGTGCAAATATACCAAAACTGCGCACTTGGTTATACAAATATTTCACTGCTGAAGTAACATTTTTCAATATGCCTCAATCAGCTGAAGTATTGGAAGAATGTTTGATAAATCTTAGATAAATTGACAGGCTTTTAGCCCATATTAAATGTTATGCAACCAATAAACTGGCGCATGTGGGCTCTCGTAACTGACACATTCGTACTATCAAATTGATTGATTTAAGCTTTAAATATTAAGGTGACAGAAAAAAATGAGAATTTTTCGTTTTAATTCGTCACACAAAAAAGTATAAGCTCTAAACGCTCGACATACATACTATATCCATCGAGTATAAATATAGCTTAATTCCCAAGCCTAAGAACGGAAACGTCACAACGGTGACATGAAAAGCAAGGGGAATGAATTGTTGCAGAGAAAGCTCGCTTACATAAAGTAATTAGCTTTGTCGCAAATGGCATAATTTATTCCATTACTGCTTGCATTGCCATCGTTGGATCAATCTCCCTCTCCGTGTGCATATTATACCATATCTATATATACGAATTTCCATGCGATTTTGAAGAGGGCAGGGGGAAAGGAAGAACAAAAGGTGTGGCTGTGGTGGTGATGGTGAGAAAGCGAATGGGAACTCATTGAAGTTGCATGAAGTTTTCTAAGCTGATTAGCTAGACTGATTTACCCCATGCTTAAAGCTGCTCTATATGACTTCTGATAGGAAATACTTGTAAGTTCTTGTTGTATCTTTTACAACAACACTGTCGGACGACAGAAAGAGAGAAAGTGAGATGAAGTTAATTCCAACTGTGAAAGAAAAAAGTGCGGAGACACACGAGGAGAGAGAGGAGACAGAGAAGACTGCCACTTTGCCAAGTGTTTTCTTTCTCAAGGAATCGTCCTTTCATTCACTATCACACTCTCTTGCTCACAATATATACCCAGTTCCTTTTAAGTCCAACTCTACCGTTTATAATACAGTTTTCTACGTGACGAGTCTTA
>JAHZMV010006203.1:0-10976 GCA_027743765.1 Coecobrya sp. COE2
ATTCATTTTGTAAGTATTCTGGGCTGCATATCTTGATTGCGCGTTGAACCAGTGTGTTAACAACGGTAATTTTGTGTGCTTTGGGGTGAATTGAGAACCAGTCCAGATGTGTAAATAGAGATGTGTTGAGAAGACATCGACCCACCGCAAATATTTACAGGCATACTACCAAACGACAATTTCTTCAGCAGGTTGTCGTTGAGGTGAAAGGAAACACGGCGGAATCTAGAGTGAGGTCTGGCGATAACTCCAGTAGTTCGGAAAAATCTGTGCCGGTGTAAAAATATAAATTTGAAGGTAAGTAGTCAAAATTCTAATTCTAATTAAGTTTAAATTGACTCATAAGAAGTTTATTAAATACATCCTAATTACAAGATTGATATAAGAATACGTAATATGGAATAAACATAATAGGATTAATTTTCGATTTTGATATTATCAACAAACTTTTGTTTTTATATTTTTTGCGACATTTACCTATTACGTTTATATATTTTCTAGGAGTATTTTCTTGACAACAGGGATACGCCGTATATTGCTCTCTAAATATTTTTCTCTGAAACTTATTGAAATTGAAACTGAAGCAATTTTCTTTCTTTCAACAAATGTTGATACTATGATGACGTCTAATATATACAATTATACTGTAAGGATTTTTGATTCCTGCAAAATAAACTTCTATTTGTTGACATCTATTTTTTACGCGTATACTACGAAAAGTATGGCAGGATTGCGAAAATAAATTGGATTCGTAAAACCTTTCATGATAACTCTGGTGGAACATGGATTTATACGGTGATGTTCTGTGAAAAATAGAACTCGATTTCAATCAAAGGAAAGGCGGGCTCATGCCTGAGAAATGTTTTATTTACTGTAAAAATAGCAATTATTTTTAAACAATTTAATAGCAAGTTTGCTACTCTCCGTTGCTAGAAACAAAGTTAAGTTAAAAATATTTTGTTTTATGTTACGATACTCCTGTTTATTTTTGTTGGAATTTCCAAATATACAGATTTACTGGGACTAAAGGTCCTATAGCGGCATTGATATTTTTCCAAACAATTCTACATAAACACTGGCAGCTATCCAATTAGGTATCATAACACAATAAAAAAATGTAAATTTTTTATAGCAAAAGTTATTTCAAAACTTATATTGGAAGACGTCATTAAATGTTAGTTCAGATCCAATCGTCCTTAAATATGTCGTTTTGATGGTACTAAACTTTATTCAGAATTTTGCAACATGTAGAAAATGGGTCAATGATCCTACCGTTAAAAATTTATTGCGCAAAACTTTGGATTTTCCTACAAGATACATAATTTGCAAATGTCCAAGTACATATCTACATATAACGATTTCCTTTGACGTTTTCGAACTATCCACTCGATGAATAATATTTTTCACGTAGGTGTAAAACACGTGTATTAAATTACTTATAATAATAGTATGTACGTCGTTTGCAGGAAATTGTGAGTTGAGAAATAAGAATGATTTTGGCATTAGAATCTAGCAATATTTCAGTGGATGTTTTAGGAGGGTTGGTTTACTGCATTCAAGCTTTTACACTGAAATAATTCAAGTTGTTTCTAGTGGCACTAACTATCTACATCGAGACTTGAACACGGGATCGTAAGCCGACAACAGCGTGACACTTTTGATCCCGTTCATTGAACGCTTGAATTAGCGTCAATTATACTATTTTTAGTTGATGCAAAGCAACAATAGAGTCGTTACAAATAGAACCAAATTGCGTCATTTCTCTTGAACGTTGAACTGGACGTAAAAGTGCTGTAGAATTTAGAGAGGATTACGTAAAGTAAATATTTTAGTTGAATGATGTGATCAAGTAAACACATTATTCAGGATTTGTGCTACATTTACTAAATGTGCATTTGTTCCATCTCGTCTTCTTTCAAATACTTGTAGATAATCTTACCAATTTGTTGTTGGAAAGACATGCTGCCGAATTTTATGCACGAACCATTTTCATTTCTCTTTCGCTAAACTCTTTTGGTTTTAAGTTACGGGTCAAATGATACTTTAAAACTAAGAAAAGTGGTATTTTGTTTGTTTGTAGGTACAACGTTGGACTGTTTGTCGGCCTGACGCAGAAAACTACTTTTGTAATTTTAACAGCACATTTGCGGAACCTGATTATTTCTACTGGGAGTCTATACAATTCAGTCATATTTTTTTACTAAGGTGAGTCCTCTGTGTATATCTGAGGTCGAAAACTAACAGCCTTTGGGTTCATATCTCCAAAAATTTAGAAAGTCTAGAGGAAACTATTTATATATTACAATCGTGTAAACCAGCAATAAATTTATCGCTGGTCAGATAAATGTCAAAATAAAAACTTTTTTGGCATAGTACACGGCTGAATATATTTCTAGCAAGTTAGCTTTCAAGTTAAATGTCAACAACATGAAAGGGTGAAGAACGTTTATAATTTTTTTTGAAATAAATTCTAAACAGTTATAATTAATCTATAATTTAGTATCGGTAATTATGTTTAATTGCATATTCACAAATGTCAATACAGTCATTTACTCCTTATATAAAACGATTGGAATTTCAGACTTGATATATGATACCCACCTACCAAATTATAAACACCACTTTTTTAATTAGTTTCGTCAGGTGTGTACTGTAAATTAATTTTCCTTTACTAATCCCATTTAACATAACTTTGCCTAGTAAACGTTAAAACATACTTGATATAAACAAATAAATAATATATTGCATGTAGCTCTTCTATTGAACATTTTGAAAACCAAAAATTCTCGAAATACGAAACTAATAAGCAAGATTGTTCTTACCCATAATACAATTTTATCACATATCTTCCAGGCAGCGTTACTCCTATTTATTGAGTCTTGTCAACAAAGATGTTATAAAGGGCTAAGATACGTTTTCATTAGAATGCCTCACTGCAGATATTTGAAATAATTTAATATGCAAGCAAGCACACCCCAAAACCGTAGGATAGTTTTCTGAAAGGGTTTCACCAGGAGATATTTTTTCTTTAGATTACATGGATTGAGCAAGGAGTAAAATATTATTCAGCGAACAACAAATATTGTCAAATAAACTGAAGTTTGAACTATATTTAGCATTATAGATAAATAATTTGCTTTGATCATGAAAATCAACCTTTCTGCGTCTCAATATTTCATCACATGACACTCATATTATTATTATTATTATTGTAGTCTGTATGCTTGAGTTTGTAACGTAGACGCACCAAAGGCGTAAAATTACAAGGTATACTTTTTTGCCCAAGAATCCATCTATATATCTCTGAATACAAAGGAAAAAAAGTTTTTTTGTTAGGTGTAGTTTTTGAATAAACTGGAAAAACTAATATTGCATTTTAATCACAGTGGGATATAACTTGATCCGAATTCAATGTTCCAATATACAGGGGATCCAAGATGGCTTGCTTTTGGTTTATCTTTCTGTTTTTCGCAATTATTATTCTTGGAATAAAGGACACGCTGTGAAATAAATTTCTTTTGAAATGCTCCAGCCAGCAAACTAGTTCTCCGGAAAATGTTTGATTCGGTAGTTTCTTCGTTTTCCCAATGGTGCAAGAAATACAATAAATAAACATGTCAATAAGTGTTACTCAATACATGATATGAACAGTAGTGACGCAATATGTCAATCCAATCTGAAACGTTTGATCTTAAGCAATATGAAGAGTTGGTATAAGATAAATGGAAATTCGTTCAATCTACATGTTGCAGGAACGTGACCAAAAAATATACGGGTAGGAAGTATGAGATATATGAAAGTAAATAAGGCAGTAATAATCTCAAATTATAGTATTCATTCTGAAGACATATATTTAAAATGTCGTGATAGGATATTAAAAATATCTACATAGGTAATTTGTCGATTAAAGGGAATAAAATCTACGGTGAAAGCAACTACAACCGAAGGTTGCACCGAAATTAACTATTTTTGTGCGCTGGCTTCCTCAATTTGGAATTATTGAAAGATTACTGTGTTTTTGATAATCAGCAATGAACAACTCAATTATAGTCAATTGGTAAATATTATTCTCTTACAGAAAACTTAGAAATCAAAACCTTGAGAGGATGTTCATCCCGACATATTCCTGTCCTGATATACCGGGAAAAACATTTCAAGGAGCAATGTCCCCACTCTCATAATCCAATTAATACAAGATATACAAATTTGATGTTAATAATAAATTAGTTTAGACTACTTTTCTAGTGACGTTAGATACTAGTCACAATTTGACAAAAGAATGTATTTGTAATCAACGTTAAAACTTTATAAACATTAATTTCACTCAAGTAGATATGACATTTGTACTATAAGTTGTGTTGCAGAATCCTATTTCCAGTTTGACTTAATTTCAGTCATACAAGATATTATCATCATCATCCAAACTTTCCTGGCAAATTTGCAACTTTGCTTTGTCGAAATTGGAATAACAGCGTATAACAGTAATGAATGGCAATAGGATGAATACTAATTCCAGTGTTATATACCCCGGGTATCTAATTTTAATTTTGAGTGTCTAGACACTATTCCAGGTAATTTAACAGAAATTGAAATCAATATCAGTATTATGATAATCATTGTATGTTGGGAATATATAAATATTAGCTTTAGATAAAATAATAAAAATTAAACATATGTCGTCTTATTTTGCTTTATTCTTCGTAATGTCATATTATGTTGTATTGAGTTTTTGCGCTCTGTTAAACGCCGTTGTATTTATATATGATGGTGTGACTTCTATCTATAACTACATAAACCAACAATATAGAAGTAAAAAAGGAAATTTCGCTTTTATTTCTTCGTTTCAAGGTGGGCGGTAAAGGACAGTTGAAGGCAAGCACCAATAATAATTTCATTTGGCAACACAACTGGCCTCTAACGAAGCTATCTAAATCCATGATAACATCAATAAAGATAATTCTCGAAAAACTTCAAAGACGTGGTAGTATTTTGTCAATGATTTCCATAGTGTCCCTACTATCCCATCCATTTTTCTTCCCATATGTTGTACAATATTTATATATTCGGATTGGGTGAATAGCTGTGAAAGTCAATAAACGCTCTGATCCAGCAAATCAAGAGGTTTTGTTGTTATTTAATAAATCTCTTGGAAACGACATTTCAAGATAAGTGTAGATATTCAAATTGCTCATCGTATTTTATTTCAAAATAATGAACAGAATGCTTTGTTGGCAGATCACTGAAGAAGGCATAAAAAGATTCCCCGGATATAAATTGAGTCTTAGCAGGATATAACCTTTTATATGATTCCGCACATCCACCAAGATATTTCCAGCAAATATTAAATTGAATTTGCAATTAATATTTTTCCATTGCCCCCCTCGAACACGAGAAAATGATTTCTAGATGATTCTTGGATATTTGATCTTTCACCACTGCGATGGAAATTAAATAAAAAGTAAGGATATATTTCAAATATATTGGTATGCATGTACAATAAAAAGGTAGTATCAATAGTTTCCTCGCTACAATATGTATATAAATGCGTGTGTAACAGGCAGAAGTCTTTGTAGAGATCCACACAACCTTTAAGATTTGTAGGCAAATCCAAGGACGTAATATGATATCCGAGTTACTCTCCTGTTTACTTTCATATTGAATAACAATACGGAATTCATAATAATATACGTATATGGATTATGACAAAACAATAGTTTTTTAAGACATGATAAATCTATCATCTACCAAGCAGCTTTTAGTAAATGAGAGTTTCAGTTTGTAGAAAAATCAGTGATTCTATCAACACGAATAACCACAAAATTAGAAAGGAAAATGTGGATTTTACCAAATTGTCTAGCAAGCCAAACACTAATAATTTATTTCGGAAATACAATATAGCACTCGTCCGTTGTGTCCATTACATTTCAGAAAAGATCTGCAAATTTATATTAGAATATATTTACTGATATAAATAATAAATATTAAGTATGAAATACAGTCTTTAGCAATGAGTAAAAGTTCCAAAATGCAATACGCCTTAGAAAAAGTGGGAAAGTTGGCGCCACAAATTGGCGATTCAAGGAACTAGTCCCACAATTTTAATTCTACTTTCCATAGCTTAGCGTCGCTTCCATATACATTTACTCAACGTGTAGACTTATTTTCAATGGTGTTATCCATTAAAAATATCCTGTCAGCAATATCCACAAACCCGAAAAGTAGTGAATAAAGTTCGAATTGAATTCCGTAATTTCCAGTATTATATTATGTGAAAACAAGTACATTCAATTTATAAATGGATTTTTATTAACCCATAGCATCATAAATAGAAAGGCGGCTAGTACTACAATTTTTATATAATTTTTATAATACCAATGTGTTAGATAGTATGTAACTGTAACATATTTATTTACTATGAAATCTGACGTGTTTTTAAAAAATAAAGATAATATATCCTATTTACATTTTTTGAATTGAATATGCAACAACATGACGAAAAACCCGTGCAAATATTGGTAACCTGGAACACAGAGTTATTAACCGCAAATATCAGAAATCCGAAAACACAATATTCTTACTCAAAGGCATTCCCATGAGATGAAGAGTTGATTGTCTAACAAAATGTGTAAATTCCAACAGTGCTGCTTGACACGAATATATTAAAAGAAATGGGATAAAAAAGTCATTTGGGCTGTTTCATTTTTCTTTATTACAACCAGGTCCAAGAAATAGCAAATAATTCAAATATAATAATAATGATATTTAATAGATAGTAACTCCAATCAAGGTTTCAGTTGCCTTATGAAATTTATATTTCAGAAAATTGGTAAATTTGCATTTCCAATTGTTTCCTACCGTTTGAAAGAATAAAAAATTACATTTTTTTCAATAAACTTTCACTTTCCTCTAATAACTATGCTGATGTCATTGTAACCAGGATAACTCGCTAAACCATTTCCTAAAAATTCAATATTTAAAAATCCGTTTCGGTTTAAACTCACGCAATATTCAATAAAATAAAATCATAAAAGCCAATAATAACAATTCATGGAATATTTTCAATACCTCATGTTCGCTCTCGCAGATGTCGCCATTTGTTTCAAACTGTTGGAAACTGCGAGTCTCCAGACATGTCTGACATTGAACAGCCGACGTTTTCTCCGCAGTCCATAAAATCCGACAGCAAGAAATCATAATTACCAGGATAACCATTAGTACCAGAATGACAATTATATTGATGTCGCCGGCCGATTGTTCAATATCAGCGTTATATATTCCCCCGCCGAGTATTTTCCGTCGGCTAGTAAGAGATTGATATTCAACCAGGGATACTCGTTCCACTCCATTCTCTAAAGTTTCAAAGAGAGACTGGAAATTCAGAAAAAAAAGGAAATTCTTTTAGAATGAAGTTATTCTTGGTTTAAAATATTAACCCACATTTATGTACATTTAAAACTCTTACCATCTTGCAGATCGGTGGAAATGAGTTGAATTTTGTTAGTTTTTAACAAATTTGACAAATTTAAACTTTTGGAAAAATGGATTTACAAGAACCGGAGCACATTCGTTTGCTACTGGTTGCGAATTGATACTGCCAAAATTTATTTAGGATTCATCCGTAATGTGCCTTGATTATAACCTGGCTTTGCAGATTTTCAAACCTTTTGAAGTTTCTAATCTAAAATCGTAGCTACTGTAGATCAGAAAATATTTTCTATATAAATAAATATTTTAATTTTACGTTTCTTCATTTCAAGCTTTAACATTACATACATGTAACATGGTGCTAACACGATACTTGGATATATTATTTATTTCAGTGTGATAACTTTTAAGGAAACTATTTTTTATTATTAAACGATATTTTCTCGGAAAACAAAACAAAAAGAGAATTGCTACATATTAGTCTGTATAAAAATGTGTATTTTATTGACACTTCCCGGGAGGATTTACAATTCTTCATGAAAGTACAATAGACTTACATATAATCGTATATGTCAAATACGTGTACATGAAAATACTTAATTGAAATTCTAGAGCTGTTCGTCTATGTCAATCAATACCCTTCAATTTCCATTTCAAGCACCTTTTAAAGATTGGAATGAGTATACTAGCACATAAAATAATCTCATATAGAATGCAAAGATTAAAGAAAGATTTCATGACAAATTTTCATAAAATTCTCTTTGGTGTACTGAAACGTTAATTTACATATAGGTTGAAAATGAAGAATTGTCGGATTACGAAATCCCTATTTTTGAATGTTCCACCTACGCTCTCCAATTTTGCATTTAAAGTATTCCATGTAATAAAGTGGTTTCAATATCTATGCTTTGAAGCAACCAGTTTTATAAAGTAAATCAGACCTATCATTCCAGCGCTCAAATCAAGATGCAATTTGTTCCATACCATTTTGTAGAAAACTATTTAATACAAATTCCCCGAGAACATACACAGTAATATTTTGTATGACATATTTCTTATAAAACAACGGAAAATAGTATGATTAAACATAACTTAAAACAAAATCATATCTTTTACAGTTTACAGAAAAACAATAGTGAACTGGAAAATAGAATTTTGATTAAAGAATAAGCGAGGAGTGTGGAAATATTTTATTTTTGATATTGTGAAAAAATGATTAGGTTGGAAACCTACAAATTGTAAATTGCTATTTTTTTCAAGTCAACGGGTTTTAATATGAAATTTGTAAAATTGCAGTGTATGATGTGACGCAATTATTCAAGGTTGCTGATGCTGCAATCGTTGTCAAATTGGAATGAAACTTTATTCTAATTGCTCAATACTTTGTTTTTCTCAACTACAAATTACAAAAAAAACTTGGATGTAACATCAGTGTAGAGGTTCCTGATGTACATAAGTTTTGAGCTGTTTCGAATTGCTATTCAGACTTCCCTTTCAACTGAAATAACAGATTACGCAGTTATTTAACTTTTACTCAAGTATACTTATATAAATATTTCTATGCAAATTATACATGACTCTCAATTATGTTTTTGTAAACCTGAAAAAAAAGTTTTACAAAACATTGCATACATAAACTAGTAATTAGACTAGTTCTAATGTTGTAAATTGGGAATAATAACAAATACTTAATTGGCAATGATTTTCTACTAATTTTAAAAAGGTGACGTATAGGTTGGCTTAAAGGTACGTCTATAAACGTATTTAGGTATAAAGTTTACCTAGTTGTGAGTATTCATTTAGGCAGCATATATTCTATTTAAACAGCAGTGATGTAACGCATTTAAATTTAAACAGGTAGATAAAAAACTGAGATTATTTATATTGTTAATACTCTTTATCGAAACTATTTTTTTCAATATTGGAATCCACAATGAACCAATATAAATAAAACCGAAAAGGTCAATACGAAAACAATAAGTACTGTAAATATGCTGAGGCTATTCATTCCGTTCATTTTGATTTTATGCAAATTAAAACTTTCGAAAAGAAGGAATATCATCGTAGCAACCAAAAACATATAACGTGAAACATTTTCTGCTAAAGCTTAACATATTTGGACGTATTTTATATGAAATGTAGATTTATTTTTATTTTTACAGATAAATATGCTTCGTTTAATTATGTTTCGTAAATTTTAAAGTGAATCCATATTCTCTCTAAAAAGTTGATTTAACAACCAATTGCATTAATTAAGTTACTTAACACGAATTAAATTGACTCTCTACAAGTACTGACTAACAAATATAGTAAATGCGAAAATAAAGACGATGGATTCCTAGGTAGTCACCCAGGTAGATAACTCCCCATTAAACAAGGATTTACTGCTAATATCTAATAAAAAATAGTTTTCAAATCTTTCTTTCTTACGTCTCAGTGTTTGTATCCAATAGTATTTCAAATTTGTTGGGGAAACATACCTAAGAGCAGCAAATGATTCAGAAGTTTTACTTTCACTTGGTTCATATATATTTCACTATAAATTGCCTTGCATTAGTTGATAATTCCCGGCGTTATTATTATTTTCTTCTGGTTGCGGATGACACTTTTCTGCTGCGTGCAGTTCACTAGTTGACACTTTTCGGCAACTCATAACGTACAAAATACCCAAACAGAGTAGAAAGAATACTAGAAAAAATATGGTGAGCGATATAGCGACTATGAAGATAAACGATTCGTCAATTACTCCACAACTTGTACCGCCGCAAGTTCGGGCTCCTATGCCCAATATATTGTATTTGGTATAATGATTAACAACGGCGGGATTGATTTGATTATCGCTAGAAATCCTCCCAAGTTGGGAATCATGTGACATTTTTAAAATAAAACTTTTTAAACAACTCAAAAAACTCGTATTCAATTTTTGCCGATTGGAATTTAAAATTAAGTAAAAGCTGATGTATATCGTTTCAATATGTCAATTCATGATTAACTCGTAGTTTATAAAAATATTGTATTTAGATTTTGAGGGAATCAATTTTGAGTTGTGAGTTCCTCTGGTATCTTACAGCAACTGAGATAAACTCGAAACGTAGTATTGAAGAGCTTTTCCAAGACTGGGCTAGCTATGCTCTTGCCATTCGAAACATATATTTGTCTGGTATTATTTACAGAAACCAAATTTCCAAGCCAAGGTCACGGGTTTTTTCCGCAGCCTAACTAATTAAATTGGTTTAGTGAAGCATTTCAACTGGAACTCGTCACCAGTTGTTCATATTTCGTTGACGTAGTAACAATCTGTGATGAACTACTATCATGAAATGCTCAAATTTGAGTCGATATTAAATCTCAAATAAATAAGAAGAAGAAACCCAGATCTACATATTTATAATATGAGTTATTGTGTATTTACGCAACAATTCTTAAAGAAACTGAAAACCGATTGGGCAAACTAATGTTCAATCAACTATCGTATTTTTTCATGTCATTGTTAGTAATGGAAAAACAGAAATTATGTCATGACAGAAGAGAAGCAGCTAAATTGGTTCAGT
>JAHZMV010006204.1:0-12922 GCA_027743765.1 Coecobrya sp. COE2
CACAGCTGTTTGGGCACTGCATCGCCTGCTAGCTAGTCCTCATGGCTGAACCTGTGTGTGCGTATGTGCTACGTGCAAGTTGCCCAAGAGCCTGTGCCTACGTAAATTGGATACATAATATGTGCATGACCATGAGTATGGCTTGAGTAAGAGATTAGGTACACGTCAAGGTGTTGTGAGAATGAGTCATTCAACCACATGCATTTTTTTCTAGCTAAAATACCATCTGCTCTTGTATCAAACTTGTTCATTGATTCATTTCATTGTGCAAGGTGAAGTTGAAGTCGATATGAATAATTAAATGAATGTTGAGTTGAGAGCGAGAATACTAAAAGACCTACATTTTTTTACCTTTAACCGATGTTCGCTGTAAGAAATAAGAGCAGTATTTTAGCGCATGATATGGATAAGGATATTATAATTTATTAATTTGGTATAAGAGAGCATAATGCATTCATTAATGCAGGTAGTTCATCAAACAAGCATAAAATCATAAATTGGACGAAAATTACTTTATAACACATAGTTTAAATCAATACATTCTATCACCAATGCCTTCCGCCCGCATAACCTTTGTGAAGATTATGCGCGAAGTGCTGTTTGGATCGGATGCAAATACATACAACTTTTTAAGTAACACAAAATGAAACAAAGGATTAGATGCGCGATGGACTGTCAATGAATTTTCGTGAAATGGCGATGTCGGCACGCGAACGAAGCTTTTTGAATCTCGTCATATTTCATTGAACGGAGTTGATAGAAGTAGGACTTTTACAAGTTTATTGGTTGTCTTCAGCCTGAAGACTTCAGGTGTCAGGTCGTGGTCGTGGTACATGGCGATATGACTCCATTTCAATTTTAATAATTTCAATGACAAATAATAATGTGACGATACGAACTACATGAAATTAATTTCGGAAAAATGTGAAATATTTAGTACATTTAATCTAACTTTTACTTTAACATGCTTCCGACAGTATCTTTACAGTTATTTTGTAATAATGGATAGCCTGGATTAATTTCATTGCACATTCGGATATCCACATCAAATCCCGTAATATTACTTATTTTCAACCACTTGACTGCGCATGCAATGCAATTTACTCAAGAATTCAATACAGCACCTGACCTGCTCTCAGTCAATTCTCATCATTCCCCTTTTTGTTCCTCACACCTTTGTGATGTGAAATGTCTGCCTTATTTAGTGGCTATTGCTTTCACAAGGTTCATGATATGGATGGACGTAATCAAGATCACAAGAAAAGTCCCTTCCGTTCCCTAGTTCCCTTTGTAGTGCTAACATTGATATTAAAGGTGTTCTATGGAGTGGACTTTTAGGGACAAGACAGTAGGGGTAATAATATACACACATGGACACACGTCCCCATAATTGTACCACGTCTAGACTGTACCTCAACAGAATAAAGAGTTATCGAAATTGTTCCCATTGCATTATGGGCCACAATGTGGCATTAGTCTAGTCTCTAGTGTTAGTTTTGTATGTGTGCAGCCGTTATGTAGCCTTTGCTACTATTTTATGTGATATTTGTATGTAGTTTCATTCTCTATTATGCACGCTCTCAACATACATACAATATGGCACGACCACTGGCTTACAACAATGTTACAAATTATAATCACATCATCAACTGATTTTGTATATATCTTGCTAGGTGTTAGGTTATAGGTATATAATATTTAATATTATTGGTTAGGTCAAACTCAAGAAGTCCTTGTAAAATGCATGGCATAGGTATTGGATATATAACATGTTGAGGATTGTGAGTCACAACTACACGTTACGTTTTTGTAAAGTAAAATAGTAAAATGTGTCGATAGGTATATTATATAAAAGTAAATTATATACATACATATATACATAATATTCTGAAGTATGGGAATGGGATTACAGATGCAGAGAGAACGAACGAGAGAAGTTTATAAGAGGTACTCTATCTATCAACAAACAACATTCAACATTTTACGCAGACACAAGGCATAGTATTGTATCGTAAACCGTAAAAATGCTTTCCTGTGCTTGTATGTATTTTCTTATGATGATTATTGTCTAGTGGTTTGGTAGTGCGTATAACACTATAACGTGGACGGATAGTTTGTAATTTTGAAAAAGAGATGTAAAAGCGAGAATACGAATGTAGCAGAAGCAGCAAAATAGCTTCGCAACCTTTTATATGAAAACAATTAAAAATATTGATTATATCATTTAGTGAATAATTTTATATAGCATTGTTTTCTTTAACAAAACGCTTTTCATAATCCTTCATAAAATGTCTCAAATAGCCCCAAAACAGAATATTATCCATAAGCGTGATTTTTTATCCATGTCTCACTTTGCCCCAAGAAGAATGATTAATCCCAATAATTGGAGAAATAATGGAAAAGCTATCTAAAATTTAATCATTCTAAATTCTTCGTTTTATCTCAATGTCCTAACTCTGGCATGCAGACAAACATTCCAAATCAACTTTTCTCATCAAACAAGTTTTCTACTCCAAATAATCTGCTTTTACTACTCTACAAGCTTTGCGTTATGCACCCAATTGAATATAACATCTCTTTCCTAACAAAAAAAAAATGCACAGGACAGAATATCCCTCACTTCCCACCATCTGCAAATCTGCATTTCAAGCTTTATCCTATCCTTTTTACACACAGTATCTCCACACACACATACCCATTCATTAAAACAGTCACTTTTTATTTTACCTGTGTAAAAAGATTTCTCTTCTTCGCAATAATAATTTTTCTCTAGATACACAAATGACATGATAAAATTCTCAAAAAATACTGAGCATCTGCATGCAAAAATATTTGGTGCTGCTGCTTGCTAAACTGCATCTAATTTCACACACCAACCTCACATCAGTTGTATTTCAAACAACAGAGATCACCAGAGATCTCCCAATTTAACTGCGGATATTTAAACCAAAAAAGGACAAGCAAAATCTTTAATCACGTTACACATATTTTGTGTTGGATTAAAAACTTAAACAAATATCCATCAAACTAAACTACAACAACATTAAAGTGTACAGTATTGTACACCAGTTAATGTTTAAAAACAATTTAACAACAAATTATTCATTCATTCTACATCTCTACTTTATATACACAATCATCTCCCCCAATTAAATGCGAACATCATCTTCTTCAGCTCATTAAGGTGAGTTTACATCACACAAACCTTAAATGAACAGACCTTAACTGAATTGATAAGTGCAATATAGGCACTCTACTACACAGTTAAATGATTTAACTCATTTAAGTGCATCATCATCATTCATCATCAAATCTCTAGGAGCAGAGATTCTCATCACCAGAAGTACATTTCCATTAAAACTTGCTATATACCTCAGTATAAGCGATAATTACTCCAAAACATTTAACTTTTCCAAAAAAAAACTATAAATGTGCAATAAAAGTTATTCTATTTGCGTCAGAGTTTCATGTGTCGTAGATGTGGGGTGTACAATGTTTACAAACAGCCAGCGCGACCACCAAGCCTGCTGATATTTGGATAATAAGCTGTGTAGTATAATAATTTGTTGCAAAGTTGCAACTTGCCGTGATTTTTTTTTCGGTGGAAAATGCAAAGCCGGAGGTGTGAAATGAGATAGTCACGTCGCCCGTCGTGTTCTTCTAAAAGCATCCTTTCCGGTTGGTCTAGTGCGTGCATCTTTTTTTAAAGAATGTCTTGTTTAATGGGAGTTTACGCAGTTTTCTAGAGAAAAGTTTAAAACATTGTTTTAATCACCTTACTTGTTAAGTTGACACTTTTGTGGAAGGAAGAGTGACTTTTGTTTTGTAAAGTGATGAGCTGATGGAATGAGCCATATGCCAGTTTTAATCATCCGCCATTAAAATCTGTGTTTTGCACTTTCAAGTGGGTAGATAGTGTGGGGGTGGTGGTTAAATGAGAATCATTTTGGGATTTAATGGATTTTAAAGATTTAACTTTTGAGGAAGGAGATAATTAAGTTTGGTTTGTTGAAGGTGAGTGGGGGTGGTGGTTTGCAGTATGATGAACAGTTGTTGTGAAAATTTGAGCTACAACTGGAAAATGGGACAAGCTGTTTTTGTACCAGATAAATTTGATGAAAATTAGGGAGGAAACTGGAAACAGTGTTTTTTGGAGTATTTAAAGGCGTTAAAAGGTGATATTTTTAGTTAGTCACAGAGTCACTGTGTGGTTAGTTAAATCTGGAGGAGAGATAGTGGAGAGTTGATTGGAGGATGAGTGGGAGGTCCAGTTCTGTAAGGCTGAGGTCAGCCCTGGGAAAAATTGATCAGACAGAGAATACGTCATCGTACAGTTCTTCAACGGTGACGATGACTTCGGAAAAGGCGTCGAGATCAAGTAGGAGGACGAATGGACATGGATTGGTGAATGGGAGTTACACCAATAATAATGGGAATGGGAGCTCAACAACGGCAACGAGGTCGCAGTCGAGGACGAGGGGGAACAGTTCTTCTGGGAGTGGAGGAGTTTCGGCGATGGAGGTTGATGGGGATGAAAATACGACTACAACGACCACCACCACCGCTACCGCCACGACCGCCGCCACCACCAGCACAACGGGTGGAGGAGGAGGAGTTACGTCAGCGGCTGTGACCGATGATTCCATTACTTCCGTTAATAATAGTGTTAGTGATAGTAAAACGAATAATGGTGGTGGTAATGGTAGTAACAATAGTAGTAATGGTAGTAAAGGTGTGTCTGGTGCCGGTAATAATAATGACGGTGGTAGTACAAACAATAGTGTTAACAACAATGACACCACAAAGTCAGCCAATTGTAGCACTACAGGGGCGGATTCCAACTCAATGGAAGTTGACGATTCATCGTCGGATTCTTCCAGCTCGGATTCCAGTGATTCCTCAGATTCTGAAGATAGTTCAGGTATGGAGAATGTAACTAATTGATATTTTACACTGAAACCAAAATGAGCGGTGTATTTACAATTTAATAATTTTACTTGATTTTTTTCTGTCATTTAGAAATGGACGAGCAGATTTCTGAATCAAGAAAACAAGAATATCAATCAGATCTGAACGATTTGGAAAGACAATTTACATATCTTCGTGAGCTGTAAGTTTTAAATAGAAAACTATTGAAATTTGAGTTATTCAGAAAAAAAGCATTTTATTGTCATTAGTATGTGTATACTACGTAAGTAATTACAAATTTATCATTCATTTCCAGACTATACCAAGAAAGAATGACACAGATAACATCAAAACTGGAGGAAGTCCGTTCAGGAAAAGCGAAGGAATATCTTGGTCCACTGGCACAGTTGCAAGAAAATATGAGAATCCGTATGGAGGTTACAGCTAATCTACGTCAGTTTCGTTTAATCAATGTACAACACAAATTTGAAGCAGAGGATTTAGCAATTAGACAGAATTACGAGGTAAAATAAATATTTCACTAATAAATGTTATTACCTTTTTATGTTGCTTTGTGGTTTTATGAATACCCTATTACAATAGGTTAATTGGGAGTTGTTGTTGCTCTGCTGCTAATAATTTTATTTAATATTTTATTACTTTGTGATTAAGAAGGCACTAGCAGCTCCTAAACGTAAACACGTGGAAATGGTGTATTGACCGTTAACAATTTATTGGTAATTGTAACGTCTTCAATTAACCAAAAAGACAATTTTTTTACACTTTCTTTCTTGGTAGGTACTGTGCGTCTGTTTGAACTCTAATTAACGCGTTGTAATACCAAAATGCCCAATGGTGTTCACTGTGTTTCTTGGAAGTGGAAAAGAAATGAACATTTTTGTGTACTTGGTATGGTTGTTTATTGTGAATTGTCATTGACCTCGATAGCATTTAATTGTATTCCTCAATTTTATTATTAATAATATAACTATTATTTGTCATTATTATATGAATTTAAACGAGCCTAAAAAATGTGCAAACTGCATAAAGTTCTTTTTATTATATAAATATAATATACTCGAAATATAAATAAAATAAAAATCACGTCAAGAACAAACTTTTTGGTGGATCAAAAAATAAATTATTTTTTATGCATGCAAAAACTTAAACATCAGCAATATTAAGGAAAACAGCAATGTGTTTTTATCTCTTGTTCTTTTTACTCAACATTCAAACTGTTAATAAAACTAATATTATGTATAGTCGACTTATCAATTATTTTTTACGGAAACAAATTTTATGTGCACCCTATAGACCCTAAAGATAAAGAGAGATATATAACTGTTGTGTTACTAAACTTATTATAGGTTTGTAATTTTGAAGGCTTTGATATAAAGGCTTTATGACGATCTCTTATTAAACTTGGTTAATTACTCCAAAACGAAAATGTATTTCAGCGATAATCTAAATTAAAAAGTAAAATCCCTTCCAGTCAATAAAACATTTATATAAATTGAACTCGTATAATAGTCGTATTGTGTCCATTCACCTTCTAATCCTATGTAAATTTACCTATACGCCTACCTACTTCTTTTTACAGGTTTAAATGCAAACAATGCTTTTATTCTTGGTAGTAAGTGCTCAAATGATAAAAATCCATGTATTTAATGAATGAAGTTATCTCCCACTTACCTTACCAATGATATCTCGACAACAGTCTCTGAACATGTTTAAAGATCCTGGAATGTTATGTATCATTGCTCGTATATTTTCACACTTCGCTCACTCTGTTTATAAAGCAAACCATTTATTTAGAATTTATATGATACAATAATTGTAAATAATATATTACGAGTACTTGTATGTTTTTAAATAGGTCATCCATGAAATATGAAGCAGGTCAGCCATGTGTCATCATATTGATATAGAATTAATTTCATCTTCTTTATTATATTTTCCATGAAAAAATTATAACAAATTCATTCCATTTAATTAATTAGTGCTACCTACTAGCTTCAAGCGAAAAAAATGAACTTCGCCAAACAAAATCCTTTCACTCTTCTTGTTATTCTCAGAGAGAAGTCAGGAAGTCAAGAACAAAGATATCACGTATCAAAATTGTGAATGACTATCTCACTATCTCCAATCTACCTATATTATGTGGAATGTATCCCGAAACCTAATCAATCTATACATATAACACATGTACCTGCTTTTTAACAAGTGCTTTCAAAAGGTTTATGGGAAAACGGTGCCATAATCTAAGCTTATAAGTATATGCCAAAAAAAAGTTGTGTTAAACTTGGTTTCAATATCCTCACGTGTCTCATCGACATCGTGTGATAGTGTGATCTTTGCATGTCTAGATAGCATGATTATTAGTTACTTTGTATGCAAAATGTGCAAACTATCAATGTATATTTAGCTTTTTCACTTCACCCTAATCAACACACCATCAACCACAAGATATTTTTACATATTCCACATACAATGTATGTAATATAGTTTGGCTCAAAGTGATATAAGCGTATAAAACGGTGAAAAGTAGGACATAATGTTATATGAAAGATTGGAATCTTTTTTGCCACTTAAATGCTTGCATCATTAACACCACATGTCACTCAGGGACAGCTTCAATATAACATATATATTAAATCCAACTGCCTGAAAACATTTCCAATCTATTCCAAAAAATTTCCAATCTACAAAAATTATGCCTATATAGCTCATAGTCCACCGAATATGACATTCATCCAAACAATTTTTTTATCAGTACCTGAAATCTTCTCGAGTTAGAAATTGTTGAATGAAAAGTACATTTAATTGAGTTTTTCATTTATTGTCATCCTAAAAAAGGTGTGAAATGAGACTTTGAACTAAAACCAGAAAAGCAATTATCACCCAACTAGATAATAAGGCAACCAGATAATGTGACAAAGGGGCAACTTGAGAATGTGCATTGCCATTGCACATACCAAACTAGCACGTTTTCTCACACCTTGACAGAAAAACCACAGGTAGCATCATCAACTAATAACTTATCTTGCTAATTATACTCATAGTTTTTTATGACATTTCATAATTTAATTAAGGATCTTGCTAATTGTCGCATTTACTGCGCTACAATTATTCAGGTAAAAGCATGTGCATGCGTGAATAATACATAAAAACGCGTGGTGGTTTTCGTTGGCAGATGGTCCATGAGCTCTCGGACAAGTAGAGTGAGTTGTTGTGCTGCTCACACAGCAGCTGATTTTCTGTTCAAGTCTGTCTACTGTTGCTTCTCCAGTTTCCAGAGACGTGTTCCAGTGCATTTTCCAGTTCCACTCGTTTAAAATTATGTAGTGGTGTTTTTGGAAAGAAGTTCCCAGAAAGCTGGGAACACGACTAAATCTTTTGTACTTGCTACGATAACAGGTTAGTCGACAGGAAGAAAAGTGTAGCAAGTTATTATAAGTGATCCGAGAACGTTAACTGTTTAACTGACTTAAATTAGCCTGCTCCACTAACTAATTGGCAGGTTTTATTGATGATTATGGGACTTAATTGTTACTTGGGATGATGTACAGTGCAATGATGATGATCATGTGTGCAGGAAATAATGCGAAAATTATATTTGTTCATTCGTTTTGCAGGTTGTTTCTGTGTAGCACTGGTTTAGTGGAGACTCTGTCGAGTTTAATTAATTATCCATGTCATCATAAAAGGACCCAAAGTGAAAGTGGGAATTCTTAGGGGCTAAGTTAGGGGTTTCCCAGTTCCATGTGCTGTGCTTGAATACTTTCACTTGGTTGAAGACATTACAAGTTTACCTTTATGTATGGTTATTGTATAAATTCTCTAAAAGCAATGTTATGTATATTATTTAAAATTGATATGCATGAATTATAATTTTTAATGGTTCTGCATGTTTTATTTTATTGCAGGAATAATGGCACCCAGAAAGTATGAAACCAAAGTAGCTGTTTCAGCCACAATCAACCCATTCAGTTGTCCCCTTTTTGTTACTACTTCACTAAAATTTTCCAGCCTTTCGTTGTTTAATTATGGTTTAATTTGTGTTCAGAGCAAAATATAGCTGAAGAAATTATTTTGCTGTGTACTTTGTATTTCATTTAAACTCACTTTCTTAGACTGTATGGTTAGATAGTTAGTTATATTTGATTTATATAAAAGAAAAATAGTTTGTTGTAGTAAGAAGAGCTTTTAATAGTTTAATAGTTAAATAATTTTCAAAATGCGTGTAGTGGCATTAATTAGTGGGGGGAAGGACAGTTGCTACAATATGATGATGTGTGTGGCTGCAGGTCATGAAATTGTTGCATTGGCTAACCTTCAGCCATCCGGATGTGGTAAGAAGAATTTTACCTTTGTTATTTGAAAGAATCGGTCTTTATAATGAAACATGAAAAAATTGCTCACAGGGATAAGTTAATTTAACAAGTTTCTTATGTTTGAATTTAGATGAAATGGACAGTTACATGTACCAAACCGTTGGTCATGACGGTATATCGCTGTACTCTCAGTCGATGGGTTTGCCTTTGTACAGACGAGTAATATCTGGTCAAGCGGTGGCTCAAGATAAAGAATACTCACCTACAGTTGGAGACGAAGTCGAAGATTTATATGAACTACTCGCTGAAGTTAAAGTACTGAAAATTAATAATTACATATTTCATTATAAATTATGAATGCTGCCTAATTGTATAGGTATAAAATATACTTTCACCGAGTGTATTAATTGCCCCAATGTATTTTACAGGCCGATATAGATGTTCAAGGAGTTGCTGTTGGTGCAATTCTTAGCGATTATCAAAGAATTAGAGTGGAAAATGTGTAGGTTCCCTTTAAATAGTATAAAATAATTTGTTCTAAAATTTTGTTCGTGGTGGAGAACAATTTTTTTATTAATGCAGTTGCACAAGATTAGGAATGGTTTCATTGGCATATTTGTGGAGACGGGACCAAACAGAATTATTACAAGAAATGATTGACTGTGGTGTGAATGCGATTATTATTAAAACGGCTTCACTTGGTCTGAATCCTGAGCTGCATTTAGGACAAACAATTGCTGAAATGCAATCACATTTAATGGACTCGGTTAGTCTAAACGATAAAAAATAATAACTTTATTTAAAAAAACGCCACTATAACTGAATATATTTAATTTAAATGTTTGCAGAAGGAGAAATACGGAATCAATGTATGCGGCGAAGGGGGAGAGTATGAAACTTTTACCTTGGACTGCCCATTATTTCAAAAGTCTATTGCTCTGTAAGGTTCATCAAGTTTTTGTAACCCGAAACACAGTTATTCAGTATCTTTACATTCATTCTATTAACTTGATTCATGTTTACAGAGAGGATTACGAGAAGGTTATCCATTCAAATGATGCGTTTGCTCCAGTAGGATATTTAAAGCTGAATAAATTGCATCTAGTCAAAAAGACTGTGAGACACAAAAACAATCATGTTTCGTGTTATATACATTGATGATTTTCAGGAAGCATAAAGCAATTTTCTTGATATGCATAGGTGACACCCGTAAAGGAAGAGTCATTGGAAGAAAGCGAATCAGAGGCTGTTTTAGAGGAATCTATTTTTACTCGGCAACGGGATCGCCTAAGCGGCCACCCAATTAAGTCTCCCAACGAGTTTGTTGTCGATCTAATTGAATGTAACAAAGCTGTTTGCTGTGATTGTGACGGAAGCATGGAATGCTGCGCGCCGACAAAATCTGGAGAAAAAGTTGTCTCCGGAGACTTGGATCGTCATTGTAGCATACATTGTTCTGCAAAAAGAAAAAATAGAAACGTGACGGAGGGCGATGTTGTGGACCATACCAATTTTGAAGAAGATAATAAAGTTGATAATGTGTGCCAAACGACCCATGTACATGAAAGCCAATCTTTCCCGGTGTCACCTCATACTACTATAAATAGTGGAGGATGGCTATGGGTTGTTGGAATTGAAGGAAGAAAATGCACAGAAAGTGATGAAAACGCAAGTAATCCCATGAAGACCGCACTATTATTACTCAAAAGTAAGTTTATCCATTTGTTGAAAGCTGTTTAGTTTACCTATCTATGATGATCAATTATCTTACATGAATTTGATTCATATTTTCTATATTTAAGGTGTTGTCGAGGAAAACGGTTTAGATTTATCGGACATGATTAGCGTATGCATTTACGTTAGCAGTATGGCAGATTACCCTACATACAACAGTGAGTATATTAAATTCTTTGCTACACGACCTCCAGTGCGAGTTTGTGTTGAGGCACCACTTCCGTCCGAAACTGCCATTCTTCTGGAGGCTTTAGCGTATAGACCATTGCCGGACGGGGATGGTAGTTTACGTCATTGCATGCACGTTCAGGGTATTTCACACTGGGCACCTGCAAACATCGGCCCATATAGTCAAGCGTGTTGGGTATGCAGTTTTTCTCTGTATCACACATTATATGTCATTTATTTATGATAACTCGCTGGCTAACAAGATTGATTTTTAAAACAGGTTGGAGACATTATTTATATAGCTGGACAAATTGCGTTAGTACCAGGAAGCATGACCTTAATTAATGGTGGAGCCAGAATGGAGTGTCGATTGGCACTACGTCACCTAACAAGAATTTTAAAAGCAGTAGACCCAAAAGTAGAGATTCGTGACATTGTTCAGGTAAATATTCAATCTTGAGAATATTAAAGAGTGATTATCGAAATTCTGAAGGGATGTAAATCATTCATGATGAATTTTTCTCTCTGTCTAGGGAATTTGCTTTGTTACTGATGAAAGCTATATTGAAGAGTGTCGCCAAGAACTTGAAAAGCGCACAAATAACTCTATTGTTGAGTACATCGTTGTTCCAGGGCTTCCCCGTGAAGCGAAGGTGGAATGGCAGATTTGGGCTCATAAACATAATACCGCATTTGAATGTACGCTGCTAACCGACTTATAGACTTATAATTAGAAAACCTTATAGTCAATCTGACTTTTTAAAACAATGTTGTATATTTTCTACAGATGAAGAGACTGGTTGTTATGTTGGAAAAGACAATGTGAAAGTCAAAATTATGAGACGCTGGAATTACGAGAATCGCATTGCGACAGTCGTATGTCGTGCTTCTATCGGTTAGTCCACAATCTTATTCAAACTCAATGCAATCAGTTATATTATATGTTTTAAGTATTAAAAGTAATAATGAATTTTAATTTTTAATTTTCCATTCCGCTTAGTTAACGAAGACACCCATTTGGACATTGACATACTGCGAGAGATCATTGAATACTCTTACAAAAAGTTGCTGAAGGAGGCTGACAAATCTACCGAATGCTTTCTTCGTGTCTTTTATCGAGTAAACTCACTAAACCCAACTGAATTAATTCAAGTACTCGAATCGGAGTCTACTAAATACTCAGCTGCCTTCTCTATTCTTCCTGTGTCTGGTTTGGTGCTTCAGAATACCGTTATGAGCGTATGTGGCGTTAGACATCATTGAATCTTGCCATCTTTTCTTTCTGTCACCTTCCTCATGGATTGATTACGGACATTGACCATACATAATAAATACCTTTAACTCAATACCTCTGTTTCGTAAAAACTCCCTCAAGTTAATTATTGTTGTTATGTACTAAGTAAAATGAAATTTCCAAACTGTCTGCATTATACGCAAATTGGAAAGTTCTAGAAATTATTCTCTAGAAGATTGAAAACAAGCATAATAAGTCTTAATTACTTTACTACTTTTTATCTCGTAAATGCCTGCAACGCTTGGCGAATTTCTATTTGTTTACGTAAAATTGGATACGCACATATTTTTCGGAGGCATAATTTGTAAGACTAATTGATATTATACTTTCTCTTGTTACAAATTTTCTATCTGAAAAAAAAAATATTTTTCTTTTACTGGCCTGTTTCACGTTTTTATGTTTCATTTTCATTAGACATTTATAAGCTTATTAAACACACATCAGTTATATGTTTTAATGAGCAATATAAATATAAGGACTTTAT
>JAHZMV010006205.1:0-38057 GCA_027743765.1 Coecobrya sp. COE2
AGACGCAGCTGCGTTAATTAGCTTTCACAATTTTTAAAACTCGTAATGGCAGCAGCGTTTATATTAAGTTACATTGAAATTTAAATTAACGCAGCTGCGTTTATTTCAGGGCTGCGTCTATTTTAGGGACTGCGACAATTTCAAGTTTTACGGTATGCATATACGAATCGGTGAAAAGCATGTCTGTACATTGTCACATCCGAATGTTTTACATATTCTCTTAATGGTAGATGTTTTGTCAGGCTTGTGGGAAAATTGTCAAATGTGTAAAAAATAATGATCCAGAAACAGTTCAATTGAGAATACTGTAGACATGGTTCCTTCTAGGGACTGTTGGTCGTATTAGTTTAAAATATTAGTTGTGATAAGACAGAGGAATGAACATATACGATGAATAAACCAAAAGGGCGTGAAAAGTAATTTGTAACATTATAAACGAACGTCACAACGCTTTATGGGGTCGATTGGTACACGTATCCTGAAGGCATCTCTGTTCCAATTCTGTTGGATATATGCTGCTGGCCAATATGCCACCTTAGGTACATTGAACAAACGGTGAACCCGCAACCAGAATGTATTTGAGCAGTGCGATAGTTAAATTAAATCATTATCTTTAAATGGAAGTAAGGAAGAATAGAAAATACTTTTCGGGGACGCGGTATATTTTCTTTTTGGAAAAAAGTGCCATTTAGATTGTTTTTACTAGAATTTAACCTAAGTCATAATTCAAAAGCCTACAAGATGCGTGATCGAGTTCCTAACGTCAATTTGTTCTCGAATGCACGGGCTTCTATTAATATCCGCTACTCCCAAGCGCACATGATACGTATAGTATAGGAAATTGGTGAAAGGCGGAGAAGAATAAACTACAGGCAATTATGATTTATTACCCTTCGAGATAAATATTGGCACATGCAAAAATATGAGAAGAATACAGCAACGAGAAATGGAAGAAAAGGGAAAATGGGATTCATGCATTCAGAGAAAGAAAACACTACTGGAGAAGCTTGAAACATGGGATGGGACTGGGAAGTGACGCTCTGGTGAGAAAAACTGAATTATTCCCTCTTATTGGAATTGCAAAGGTTTGTGTACACAGAACACGTTGCAAGCTGAAGGTATCTGGACTAAGCCGCAACACACTACTTTATTCTTAGAATCTTGAACGAATAGCTAGTACATATTTACATACCTATATATACATGGGTAGGTAAGTAGGTATTTTCCCCGGAATACGTGATCAACTCCTATACACTTATAAGAGTTCGCACTTTCATTATTTTTGTATCTATGTGTAGGATAAAACGAAGATTTTCTTGTGAAGACACTGTTGTAGGAATTCAATTTTGAATTATTAACTAAAACATAAATCCAAACAACCAATAGAGAATATTATTTAACAAACAGAATAATATGAAACTATCTTTGATCTTTGCAAATTTTCAAGGGGGAATATTTTAACATACATATAGCCAGTAGTGTGATTTCCCAATTTATTTACAGTTTCGGCTGCATGGAACTGCTGCCGTACTTCCCAGAGAAAACTATTATATGAAGTATGCAAATGCACATACATTATACATACTTACATGCATTGGTAATATGACAGGTCTACTGTTTCGAAGTAATGTGAGATAAGCGTATCGGTAGATGGTAAGAGGTTCAAAATACATCTGATTCAGCAAACAAGTTTGTTTCCTCTCATACAAATATAACCATTGTTCTATTCTCTCGAATCGAGAGTCTCGATTAAATATATTTAGTTAGTTGTGAACAACAAATACTCGATAAGAAAAAATAAATCACACCATTCTTAAAAGCTCAAAAACTCATTACATACAGACAAGTTCATTACAAGTATTTATTTGTATCACGCCCTTTATTTTTATTCGTGATATACGTATTGAATTGAACTCACTTCTCATAATGTAATACTGCATTATAATTCCTGTTTCGGACTTATTTTACAATTTCCATGTAAACTAATTTGCATAATTATTGTTCAGAAGAGTTATAATTTCCAACTATATTCCCTTACATTTTTATTGCAATTAATTCTGTAATTAATATTTATTCACATACACCTATTTATTATGTATACACAGGAATCAATTTTTGACATTTCTCTACACACACTTGAGAGGCTCTTGTAATATGTAAGTGCTTTCTCAACATTTGAATAATCATACACATATATTGCTTGTCTAAACAGAGAAATAGAAATTGCCCTAACGACAATGAACTATGAATGGACGTTAAGTAATATGACTTTATTAAGTGTCTCTAGTTCATGAACCTGCCGTATACTTTTCAAGGAGTTGGTTGAATGTTGATTGTTTGCAGGAAATTTTTTGTTTAAATAGTCCTCATTATAGATTATAAAATTTTAATACCTATTCATCATATCCGCAAATCCTGTGAAACGAAACCCATTATGTAGTCAACCGAAACTGATGGAAATACATCGGTAGTTTTAGACTGCATTCAAAGTGCAGCAGCAAGTGTTAGTTAGCCGTGATCCCTCTATGGCGATTGAATGATCAAATTTGGATCCATATGGATATGTATACATTTTAAAAAATTTGTTAGTCGAAGCTTTTCATATAATATATATTGAAATTTAATACTTTAACAAATATTAACCAATTCAGGTTAACGTTGAAATGAATATAGGTACCTATCTAATGGAACAACTGCTGATAACCAATGTAGGTTGGCTTTTGGCCTCTGAGCTCTGAGCTTTAATGTTGTCAGTGGTAAGTTCTCGTATTGCGTACTACGTGTTTAATGGTAATATATTTTATTATTGATAATAGAATGCACAAATCAATCAGTATCTATACATATAACCGTTTGGCTGCTTGCTTCATATTTATTGTCGCATAAATTATACCTATATAAATATGTGCGTCATTTTTTTACGATGTACTCATCATATCATCCTCATTCAAATAGTTTATCAGACTGGGTATTGGGTTAGGTCATTATAAAGATAGGTACATATGTGCGTAACGTGTTTACATGCAAATGTAACAGCTAAACTCTCAATGTTGTAGTAGTGATGTAAATTATCTAATATAGAAATTAATTCTATGGAATTTGTGTAGGTATATTATTTGCATGTAAACTAAGTAAATAGTTTGGGTTTCATGCTGTATTTAAGTATTAACAATTTATTATGTTTGATTCAAGTAATATTCATCGTTTTCATCTTGGCATTGCTAATTTCTAACCAACCATTGGCTTTAGATGGCACTGTGACTGTGACTATGTCCAGAATGATTAATTTGTATGTAGTGAACACTGTACTTACTAATGAAATGTACTTCATGCGAATCCCTGTCTGTTTATCTGTCACTCTGTCACCTCCGAATCTAGTTTTGAATTCTGCTTTGCACTGAAGCACCATGACTTGCTGATGCTGACAAAAATCGTGCCTGACTTACGTAAGAACCGACCGTGTTGGAAAATTCCAGAATTTTGATAGCACATTCGGAGAATTTTAAAAGCTACTCAATTGTTACTGAAGGACTATACAGAAAATTTTAAGAAATTGCGTTTACACGGGATTCGTAGTGGGAATTTTCACACATTTCATATATATTAGAAAATTTTGAAATAAATGACAAGCATACATCTACATATTATAAATATAATTATCATCTGTATACAATGGAGATAAGATGTGTCTCTCTAGTTAGCACTAACAGAATATGTATATGAATTTTGTGTCCTTTGAACAACAAACATACTAAAACTGGATTTGTTGCACGTATCGCGACGTCTCGTATCTCTAGGTCTATGTCCTGCATTTCGCAAGTCGTAATATTAATACAGTTAAATTCTGTACGCCCTTTACAGACGAACTTGTCCAATTAGTTAATGAGGTAATGTGTGACGCGTCTTTAAAAAGATTACCGACTTCCTTTGGCGTCGGTGAAGTACTATTGCAAAATGTACCACTACACCTTTCAAATGCTCATATTGATTATGATGAGTCCTCATTTGCGTCATATATGTTATGTATGTGATAAAGATAAGTCGTTACTACTTAAACTACCGAATTACAAACAGGTTAAGTGAAAATCTTTTTTTAAATGTCAGACACGATTTTCAACTAAACGTATCAAAGTACAGTTTTGGGAAATGCATATCCTCGTTGTGACCCTTGAGCAAGGTACTTGTTCTGCCGAAACCCACCAATGAAGAAGCGAGGTTTCTATATTGACAATCTTCTTATTTCAATTTCAAACTTAAAATCGAATATCTGCGCATACTTACGGTTGACCGACCAGACTATACATTACACATCATTCATGATATTCACACAATAAACTGGTTCAGAATGACGAAATTGGCACTTCACTAATGAGTACATGATATGATGAAATTTTCAAAATTAGGTGTATAACACTTGTTCCAGAAGTTAGAAATTATGCATAGTCCATAGTGTTTTATACGGAAAGATTAAGTCATACTTGGCTATGTAAAATAATCATTTTTTCGCATATTATGATTGCAATTGAGAATTCATAAAGACATACGGAACTAGATGCTAGAAATACATCACATAACCCATCCCTAGTACATTCTTTGAATATGGATGGACAGAATTGTTCCTTTAGTCAGAAGTTTAAAATTAGTACAGAGTACATGCCCTGGCGTGAGAAAATTCTAAATATCCAGTTCTTACAACATAAGCTAACACATTTCTAGTATTTAAAATGTGAACATTAACGAGAATTTCTCAGACAGCAACGCTGATTCTGATTACTATTGCCTACTTTAGATGCTAAGCAGTTTTTTGTTATAAAAAGAAAATTAGTACAATACGTGTACATGAACCTTTTTTGTTGTCATTTTAAAATCATTTTCAGACAAACAACAATGTCAAGTGATTTCACTTTGCTCTTTGAAGAAAATATCTACATATCAGACTACTGTTGAACAAAATCGAAAATATTACAAATTGTTTATTGGCAGTTGTATTTGGCCTTGATATGAATAATAAGTAAAGTAAACACTCTGTTGTCAGAAAATGGAGAAATATGGGGAAGTAGCCTTGAGGGAGATGGAGCAGAATGGTTTGAAAAGAATGCGATTGCTTAATGAAGGTGACTAGATATATACAGTAGCAAGAAACAATTTCAAAATATTGAATTATGGAAATTCTCTTTTAATTTTTTAGAGTTCCTTTCAAAAAGCGAAGGAAGTGAAGAAGTACGTGATTTCTTGGATAAAGCAAGTTCAGACAATGGTTTAATGCTAATATATTTAAAAGGAAGGAAATATCGGCCCGAACATGCATGGAAAACTGTATGCAAAACTACAAAATCGTTGTACTGTTAAATCGTAGGTACTATTGAGTTAATTGTGAATATTGGATAGTTGAAAAGGAAAGGTGAGGTTCGCTTTGATCAATATCCTGAGGTATTCGTCCATGAGGTACCCAGATGCCTTGCTCGTTTCCAAAAACATGGAGTATTTGGACTTCTGAAAAGCAGGGACAAACTTGGTCGTAGAATTATAAGCTGTAACGGATGTATGATCTTATTTGCAATAGGATACAAAAATATTTTCATTTTAATTAGTCGGTAATTATAATACATATTGCAATTACTTTAAACTATGTCTAGACAAATTCAATCCTGATGAGTACTCAATGCTAGATGTTACCCAAGTCGCAGTTTACATAACGGAAAGACTTTTAAAGGACGAAGATGCTATGAACAATGGAGTTACTTTCATTCAAAATTGTCAAGGCATGAGAATGAATCACGCAAGGCAGTACACATTGCATGCAATGCTAAGAATTTTAAACATCTTTTGGGTAAGTAAGAATTTGTGTAACTTCAATTTTAGCCAAACAGTGCTAACATTTAAATGTATATTACCTATGCATGGTAGGTGTTGTGTAGGAAACATTTTATAATATTTAAAATTCCAGGAAGTTTTAGTGTTAATTAACAAAATTAATCATGTAAACATATTTCCAGTACGCGTGTCCATTAATGTTTAAAGGGATTTATTATGTAAATGTCCCATATTACCTTACGTTCATATATGGAATAATTAAGCCGTTCTTTTCAAAGAAATTGAAAGAAAGGGTAAGCTATATTGTTCACAAATATCTTTAAAGCACGAACATTTGATTCGAAATAATAATATACACTCTTCATAAAAAACAAAAAAACACGTGTTTGAGTTTGAGTAAACCGATTAACTGTATTGTATTCTTTCATTTTAAATGTAGGTGATTGTAACTACTACACATAAACAATGTGAAGCCATTTTTGCAAACGTTAGTCGACATAATCTGCCCAAATTTCTCGGGGGTAAAATTGAAGACAATGAGGCTTTTGAAGAAGTGTTATGAATAAACTCTTCTCATCCGATATATTATATTTAAATATAAATATAACAAGTTTGAATAATTATCCATCTTATCAGTCCAATATCTGCATCACTGGACTTTTCGGTGAAACAAACATAATTCTGTATAATAAATATCTAGAATAAACATGCAAATGCAAATATGTAGAAAAGATGCAATATGAGAACGTATGCAACAAACTTTATATTTATTTATATTCTCAGAAAATCCCGATGAAAAGTCATGATTGAACAAGAGGCGAAAGCTTATTTAGAGCCAAGAGATATTGCCCCATGATTCCGATAAACTGAATTCTCAGTATATATAAGATCCATACGGAATTCATCATCATCATCATCTAACCCATCGTTTTGAAAATACAGAAAACTTGAGTAGCATGTTTATGCTCCTTTGCCAAATTGCTAACTATTCCCTACATTGTCTTGGCTCAAGCTGGTCACCACATTTAAATGTGTGCGTAGGTAATCATTTCCAAATGAATTATATTTATTGACAACCTTTAGAATATTCAACATTCTACGGAAGTTTTGCCAATTGAGGTAAGATTACTTCCTATTTTACTTCCAAGGTTTTCACCTAAAATATTCATATTATTATGTGTAACTGAGTGAAGGTACAAGAATAATCTGGACATTTTGCTTATGTTCATGGTTATTTACTTGGCTGGGTATTTCCATAATTTAATATGATTCCGATGTACAGTATTTATCAATGACAGAAAAATAAAAAATCCTGTAACAACTTAACGAGTAACGGCCGCAATTTGATTAGCTGATCAAATTCGATTGGACAAACCGGAATGTGAACATTCGCCATTTAATTACCTTTGTATACATTAGGCGCATTCGCATCCTTTGCATATAAATAGAACAGCAACGTAACCAGCAAACGTGTTAAAGAAACAGTATGGATAAGTTGACTTCAGTTGCAAAAAACTTGCTGACCATGAAGTGAATAAACTATCATATTTTGGGAGTTTCACGGTAAAGTTGAAGGTCTTTGTTATTACCACGTCCATGGTACCACATGTTCTATTAACTTATTGCTCGTTTGACGTTATTTTAATTCCAACTTCGGTAAAGTAAGCAATAAACAAAGTGTCTTTAGGGGAAAGCATGATGCTAATAAATATGAATGGAATGTTAAGTTTCTAGAAATGTTTACCTGAATAACCTGAAATGCCCAAGCAGTTTAATTGTTGTCCAAAAGATTTTCATATAATATTGCATTCGTAAAATAATTTCAAATTTCCAAGACCGTGTAGTTTTATGAGTGCTGATCATTGTCCATCAGAGAATAGAGAAACGCATGCTTGGTTTGAAACAGACAAAAATGTTAGCTAACAATGTAAATAAATAAACTCAAGAAAAATCATACACCTGTCTACTTTTCGGGGAACCGTTTACTACATTATTAGCTCTATTTGTTTGTAATTAAAAACCGATTGGATACTTGGGAGATGTTTATAGAATCACAAAGCATTCATTACAGATCTTAACCCATCATTACTACAACTTGTAGATATTCATTAACTCATGCCATTCCAATCATTATTATTTCCATCAAAGGCTTCGGTCACGCAAGACCAGCCCTATGAAAGTGTTTAGTGTTCATTTTGTTGATCTAGATTCCTCATCAACATTAAACATCATAATTTGTGTGTATTCTGCAAAGTATATGATATAAAAGATTTCCAACCAACATAGAATATTATGTATTTTCAAAAAAAGCGTAGCTTAAAAACGCTAAACTACATAGTCCAGCTGAAGGCATCAAATTATATCTGAATCCGATGGCATGTAATATGTAATATGAAATACCGTCTTGCCTGCCGTGATACCATATTGCATGCAACAGCAAAAAAAGATTTTACCTGTATCAAATCAGATAATATACAAATGCACATAAATACCTTCTTTATTCTTTGGAGTCACAAGTTATCATAAGATCTTAGAAGGTGTTAGGGCAGAGGGTTTTATAAAGTTGTGGTACTGCACTGATGATATAACAAAAGAACATTCATACAAGTGCCGAAGCACACTTAATGTTGGCAACTTTCAACTTTGTTTTTTGCAACAAAACTACCTGTTTCTCATGCGTATTATTACTCTTACAATACTTTGTTGTTTATAATTCATATTAGCTCTCTTTATCAACACACCACCGTCATCATCCGATCCGAGCCTCTATAGACAACTGAATGCAAGCATATACAAGAAATACGCTTTGACGGTGTCCAGAAATCATTACCGTGTCAGAGCAAGCGTAAATAATTAATTGAAGCGTACAAAGTACAGACACATCTATTTCATACGTAGGTACAACATGGGCTCAACGTTCACACGTCATACACAAAGACCATTTTCATTCATTAGTGAGTGTTTAGTTATCGCTATATGAAATATGTTGAGGTATGTAAGGGTAAAATGGCTACGTGATATTGAATTCTTGTCGCGATATATGCCTATTACTATGTCGGTTTGCTTTAACACTATGTATCATAATATTTATCCAAGGAGTTTCTAAAGTGGTTATGATGCGAATATTTCAGTTCTGAAGTGTGTGAGTTACAGGAAGGGTTATGCAACATGCCCGCTGATTTTTTAGTATTTTACCATGATCTGGTTCAATGGTGATGATGGTAAGATTATTTTATAACAGGCAGCTGTACACATAAACATTGCTAAAAGTCACGTTGTTAAAAATATATTTATTATTGTGCATCCACACAACAAGGTCAACAGTTTCGAGATTGACTCTCCTCTCTGGATGACAAAAAAACTTGTTTCAAGTTCACGTGAAGTGACAGAATGTTGAGTAAAGCAAATACGATAATATGATCAAGAGTACTCATTTTCTACATATATATGCATCCCCAACCAAACTTCTCAGGTTTCACATTCACTCTCCTCTCATCTTATTCACAGCTTGTCATAAAGCGAATATTTAGCAAGAATTGCCAAACAGTGCCTGTTTTACCTGTGAAATAGTTTTAGTATAGTCTTTGAAGTCGAAGAAATGAACTATTGCTAAGCACTATACTTACATACATAGAACAAAGAATAACATTGTGTATTATAACTATGATTTGGGTCCTTCTCTTATAATACAAGTCTTAACATTTTTATACACATCTTTTCTTAATTAATTTTCAAGTTCATTGACCACTAAATTAAACCTCTACGAACATTTAGTGTGGTAAATCGGAAAATTATGGAGAATAACGGAAAGAAAAATAAGCTTAATGTAAAGGAGCAAGAGGCTCAAGGGATTAGAGAGATGAAGGCCATGAATCAAGGTAGTGTACCATTTTAAAACGACTTTAGTATTTCTATGGTAAAACTTAGTGTTATATCGCACTGTTGTAAAACATATCCGGTCAATATTAGTGAATGTTGACCAACTCATGAAATCCATTGACTATTTAGGATAAATATTTTTGCATTCTCTTTAGAATTTTTGGGGAGTGGTGAGGGAGGTAAAGCCGTTCGTGATTACCTCATAAAAGCTGGTGAAGACGAAGCCCTATTGTTGCGCTTCCTGAGAGGAAGAAAACATCGCCCGAAACACGCATGGGAAACGGTACATATAAAAAATTATTCTCATTCTGCCAATTTCTCACCGCTAAGGTCATTGCACTGACCACCATAATATACTTTAGCTATACAGGCTGGTTATTTTAAAATAATTAAAGTTGAAGTAGGTTGTAGGTAGCTAATATTAATTAACATGTATACTCTTATATGTTTTAAAATTAAGATAAAACGGTATGCTGAAGTGCGTTTTGAAACGTATCCTGAAGCATTTCCAGCCACATTTCCAAAAGATGCCATTCCTCTTATCGACAACCGCATAATTGGCATATTGAAGCATCGTGATAGTAAGGGCAGACTGGTTGGATATTTCAATGCAAGTAAGTTTCAGCCAATGACAATCACACTTGGATACTTGAAATAATAATGTATAATTAAAATACATAATATTTTCTTTCACTTTTTCGTTGCATTGGCTTAACAAATAGACGAATGGGACACGGAAAAATATTCCCTTGAAACACTGCTAATTGTAGCGGTTCACGTTGTAGAACGGCTTCTCCAGAACGAAGATAGCGAAAAAAATGGAATAGTATTTATTCAGGAGTGTTCTGGAATGGGAATGAAGCATGCTAAACAATATACTTTAAATGAAATGTTGCGGTTTGTGAACGTCTTTTGGGTAAGAGTGTTGACTTTTCTTATACACTTAGCGAACTAACATATTCCACTATCATATATTGTATTGTTGTGTTGATGCATGTTTTAGTATGCCTACCCATTAAAACTGAAAGGAGTGTATTACGTCAACGTTCCATATATTCTTAGTTTCTTGTACGGAATTATTAAGCCATTCTTCCCAAAGAAACTGAAAGAACGGGTGAGCAATAAATGATCAAAACTTTAAACAGCAGTTATAATAGACGGTTATCTCTGATGAAAAAACTGGTATAATGTGGGAATATGTGATATGATTTTCTGTAGTTTTTGCTGACATCGACAGGGAAGAAGTTTGGGCCATTGCATGAACGCATTTCACCAGATATTCTACCAAAGTGTTTAGGTGGCAAGCTGGAAAATCATGAAGCACTCGATGAGAATATGCTGAAAGTTTATTAGCATCTTTACACCAAGTCATAGCAACGAATTGTTGATCAATTTGTACAAGGATAATGCTCCAATCTAATCAATAACAATAGTAATTAAGTATCACTATGTACTCTAGACTACTGTACGGGGTCCGGACAGCTGGCGCAGCGGATAACTGGCAAAGGCGGACAACTGGCACTCGGACAAGTGGCAAGCGGACAACTGGCACCCGGACATCTGGCGCGGCCGGCCCTCCAGACCAACAACGGACACCCGACAACCTAAATACATTATTACCGCCACCCTACTGCTTTAGGGCGGCATATCTCTTGTCCCAATTTCGAAGTTTATACCAATTCGATGCAATGGTTTACACCGATTTATGAATTGGTTTACACCAATTCCTACGATTCATATGGTCAGATCAGGTTAGGTTAGGTTAAAAATTGGTGTAAACTAGTTCAAAATCGGTGTAAACCACTACGTTGAATTGGTGAAAACTTTTCAAACTGGTGAAAACTTTTTAAATTGGTGTAAACCAATCCAAAAATCGGTGTAAACTTATTAAATTGGGGGAAGATATATGCTGCCCTAAAGAAGCCCTGGAGGTTGTCGGGTGTCTATTGTCGGGTCTGGAGGGCCGGCCGCGCCAGATGTCCGGGTGCCAGTAGTCCGCTTGCCACTTGTCCGAGTGCCAGTTTTCCGCCTTTGCCAGTTATCCGCTGCGCCAGTTGTCCTAGAACCTTCATACAAGGTAAAAACATGGCACATTATTTTCATATGTGAAGCCGTATGGCCGTATTTTCACTTTCCTTGAAAGCTTTCTAAACCCGAATCGTCACTTGATTCATTAAGTCCATACGGATTATCAGCAATAATCAACGGTTGTGTTGTACAGACCTAGTGAATATGCACAATGTCTTAGAAATGGTTTCGAAATTAATAAGAGAAAACAATTTTAATGGTTTAATATTTCAATGCTAATTCAGACAATGCTGTCGTCGCCATCTTATCAGGATTCCTATCTCCTCCATTTATTTTTTCCAAAGGTAATGACAAAATGGGTTTTACCATACAACTTGTGTAAGAATTATTATCACAAACCAATAGTGTGTTTTGAAGGCAAGGTTACTATACAGTGATCTGTGTATGCACAGTGATCAAATGCAAAGAACAAACTCTAATGATTCAATTAAATATGTCTAGGTTGGGTTGTTTGTGTGAATGAAAGCTACGCCATTCTAGTGACGGATGTCAAATCAACATTGATTATTTCTATTTTTGTTTCCGCCTACAACTCTCTGTTTACCGCTGTAATGCAGTGTTACGATGTTTCTACCGGTTTCTTTTTTTCAATTTAGGCTTGCCACTTATAACGGTAGTAGGCTTTGCTTCTTTTTCTTTCCAACTCATCAGATCAAAAGAATTGAAATGTCGCATCTGTCATCAGAAATTTTTCCCGACACAGGGAGAACCTCCTGCAGTAAGTATTTTGTGGGTGGATACTCAGCTTAAGTGAAGTGTATGAGCTTATTTAAAGCTAATAGCAGGTTTCGAGAAAAGAATCGGTATGTGGTGGTAGTGGCAATAATAATTATTTTTAAGTCTTGTTCCATCCTTATCTCTAAATCTTCTTTTTTACAAGCGGCATTTTAAAATTATTTCTTTTCACTCTCTCGTTCTCTCTCTCTCTCTCTTCCTTTCTATCTCCCGTCTAATATTATGAGCTTCCCTCATTCCATTCCACTTATCTAACTTTAACTCAAGTTTGAGTGCTCATTGTTTTCTGTTATTGGGGATTTTCCGACTCTCGGCATTCCTTTCAATTTTACTGCCTGTCTGCGCTGGGATCATAATAAGTATAGCACGCATGTGTACTTAAATCCAAAATGAATACTCACCACGAGAAAAATTCACGTTAACATTGTTGCAGCCTCATTAGGGTGATATATGGCAAGACAACTCAACAACAGCAAGCAGCATAGCATGTTTCTGTGCATGCCATCCTCGTATATTTATTACATAATAATATCAAGCAAAGAGCCACAACTTAAAATGATAAATTTCTACTACAGATCATAGAAACTTGAAAAATCTCATTATTCTGATTGTGACTACACCGGAATAAATGACTTTCATCAGTCAAATCCTATGTGCGCTTTGGCATTTCAATTGTGAAAGGTAACCGTGTCCAGAGGAGGAGGATCAACGGTATCAGGTTTTTCTGTCACGCTTTTGTGGTCAACACAGAAAACTGCAACCCACAATACGCCACAAGCAAGGTATGATCCTCGTCTACTAGCTTATATATGTATCAATCGTACAAACTATAAGAACAAATAGTCAAATTACACATTTGTTGCAACTTTACGTTAACTAATACGCTTATAAAGGATATCTACTTTTTGTTATGAATAATACAAAAGGAGAAAGAAAATGGTTAATAGAACACGTCATACAACAATACACACTTGTTCCTTTTATGCTTTCCTCGATCTAGCCGACGACAACTGGAAAAGGCCCCAACAAAAATAAAATATGGTTCAACTCAAATATCTAATAGTAGTGTTGGCGGCAGAGAAAATTCTGTTGTCACCCTTGAATGTCAAAAGTAACCACTTTCTGGTTGTCAAAGAGGATCACCACAAAAATTCCATTTGATCCTGCATGTATGCCCTGTTGTTATTCCCTTCAACTTGTTTCCTGAGCTTGTAGTATGTTTGCATGTGTCCCGAGAAAGGAAATGGTATCAGCCAAGCCGGGCGTTATTTTTTTCCTGCTTTTTTTTCTTTTTCCTATACTCCAGCAAAAAAAATACGTATAAATAGGAATCTCACGTACGATAGCAAGAAATTCGTGTGACGTGTTTAATACAACAGCAATAGCAACAGAAAAACTTTGAACACGTAAAGCTTTCCGGTGAAGCCACAGACAAGAACATCACTCTACACCCAGTTGTGACGTAGTCGTTCGAGGCAGTCAGTTTTATAAATGATAACCATATACATGTCACTATTTCGGCCTATATATGTGCATGTGTGTTCTATCTGTATATAATTTTCATGGAGCCATGTATTTATTATCATACAACTAATCATTATGATACGGAGTCGAGCAGCCATTCTGCTTTAGATGGTCAATGGGTAATGTTATTTGTACGGAAATAGGAGGTCGAGCCGAACAAAAAGTTGGCCCTTCAAAAGGAAGAAGGATAACACAGATTTTTCTCTCTGTTGGCTGATGTACATAGTATCTATTTATATTTTATATTGTAGCCGCAGACGTGGACGATGATGATGACGATAAAAAATTACATTTTATCAACAGGAAGAGGAGCATAACAGTAAAAGTACAAAAGATCACTGGAAGGTTACATATTATAGCAATTTTTTAAACTACACTGGTCGCACCTGAGAAGAGAGAAAAAATATTATTTGGCATATGCATGCATGCAAGCGTCTTTCCTTGCATAATACGGTTGTGCCCTGTTCCCTGTTTAAACTCCAGCAGAATCAGCACCGTTGTCTCGTCTGCTCCACTCGCTCTCAACCGCTGCTATTCCTGATATGGCTTCACATAGGAAAAAGGTAAATCTTTTGTTCAAGCCTCCGTTTTCATGTCTTGTGACCATTGGGCCGGATGTGATCGGATGTCATAAGTATGTATATGTGTTTGCTGCACGTAGTATAATGTATGATGGTGATCACAATGTTAATGATGATGATGATCATCATCACACAACAAGATAGATTCCACATGCCGACAATAGTAACTCAAGTGAAAGGAAAAAATAATAATATTATAAAAGAGAGCAAGAGTAGAAGAGCAGAGAAGGAGGAAGAAGTAGAAGAGGTATGAGATTACAAGAACATATAAATCGTTTGGGTAGCATGCAATGTCTTCTCATATGCCCATAATATTTCATACGCACACACAATCTCTCTCTCTCTCTTTCTCCCTCTCATGAAAAAAGAAAGAAAATTGTAATAACTGCAAACATACGACGACAATGCTAGGCCAAGACCCTGTCTGCTTCAAGCATCATGAAGATATATCATCCAACAAAAGGCTCTTTCCCTCTTTCGCCGGCGTCCGCTTTTGTGCTCCTGCCGTTCAAATTAGTCATATCCTCTGAAACAGTGAGACCATCAGACATGCAACTTTGAATATATTATTGCTATTATTATGATTTTTTTCTCTCTTACTTACTCACTTGTTCACTGCGTACGTACATATTTATTCCCCGATATTATTCCTTTCTCCTCACTTTTACAACAATAACATCGTATTTTGTTGGATGCATGTATACTTTTTGTTGTTGATGTGCACATTTTTATTTATTTGTTTATACTTTTTTGGCTGCATGCATGAGTTTTTGGACTATACGGTGATGTTCTCCTGAAATAAACACGGTGAACGCATGTATGCACCAAAAATAATAAGAAACTATTGTCTGACTGCTGCATTGTTGTGCTATTTACTTGGAATGGTGAAATCATTCTTTTCCCATGAGATTCATCCTGGCATGGCTTATTGTTTCCTGGACCTGACACTATTGTTATTATTTACTATGCAGTGTCCACAGCTATTTATTGTGTGCAGAAAGGGGTAACATAGAGAGAAAAATGCGTTTCGATACTATTATGACGGTTTCCCAGTCTTCTCAGAACAACGTTGAAGATGATGCATCACCAAATAACCATCATCAACGGGGGTTTCCTCATCAACCATTTTCGTAGAAATTGCCAATGTTCAAAATTTGAAACAGGGAGGAAAAATGTAACATAATACTATGTATACTGTCACATACATTTTATGCACTGTTTGCAACATTTAGTAAAGCTATAAGAAAATATTTAATTTTCAGTTTTTTTCATTTATCGACTTGTCCAGAACAATAAAAAATTATTTGGATTTATTGCCCGTTTTGAATGCTATATTTCTATGTGAGTACCCCCTAACCCAAACTAAAGGGGCCCCCGAGGAAAAGTTTAATTTCGAAATATGGAAAGTCTAAATTGCCCCGAGGAGATAAAAAATGGGTATGACATGCTTGCAAAAGTATTACTAATATTGTTAATATTATTGTGTATATTTATTGCATTTCAAGAATTCCTGTCATGCGGACACTCACATGTACATTTTTCCATCTTCCAACAAACTGTGTAATATTATTTCGGTATCCACGAATTGTCAACTCAGCAATTTATCTTAACATAAAATATCTGTCTGTTGTCTGCGTATGTGCATTTATGACAACCAGCGAGAAAATATGGTTTTCCGTTGTAGTCCTTGTATCTCATTCTCTCTTTCTCGCTCACACACACTCAAATACAATTTTTATTTTCGAGAGAGAAATGCATTCTGGATTGATTCACTGCGGACATTTAGCTGACAAAACAGTTTCTCGCCGTTGCATTTTATTCCTATCACATCCTCTTGTTGAAATTGTACATTTTTCCTATCTAAACTGTATGAATGAAAAAATGGAAGAAAATGTTCACCATTCATTATATTTTTATTTGATGTATATATTTTTAGGGTCCCAATGCAGCCTTTTAGATATTTTCCTGCATTTCAGCTACAACGGTGAAGAAAAAGAAAACATTGAACATTATGCAGGGAAAACGAGATCCATAGCCAATTTTTTTCTAACACAACCACCAATCTGGTGCTCAGGATGAACGACTTACAAGAAGAAACGCTGCATATTATATGGCTTCATCGCTGACAATCGTTGGTAGCATCGCCAAGTTTAGCGTTACCCCAATTATGTTACTTTTGAATGTGCTTAATTTTTTTCAATTTTTGGTCGAAAACCGTCAAGTGGGTTTCATAATCTTGACGTCTTGAATTTGTATGGTAGTAAGTACTCAAAATTTTGTAGGTTAAGTAGACTAAAACTTTGCATAAGTCCCTACCACACAAAAATAAACTTTTCCAAAGTAAGTGTTCAATTCGAGTTCCAAGTAACCAACGTCATGACCCAACCAACCAATCTTTTTCTGACGTCCAAGTCATCTGCTGGCCTTATTTCGTCGTAACGGGAAATATCTTCATCAAAAAGGATTTCAAAGTTTTAAGTGATAATCCAGCGAGAAAGTAAACAGTGATTTCCACTACATCCCCAAGACCAGTTTTCCTCTTTTGACAGATATTATGTATATAATATGGTAAGGGCATGCAGCATGCATAATGATATTAAGCTCTCCTTATATATTTTGCAGCCATAATATGGATTATTTGGATGGATCCATTATAAACCCACATATATAGAGATACATAAGAATAAAGGGAAGTGGAACAAAACAGACCAGACTATTTTTGTGGGTGAGAGGGGAATGTTCACAATGTAACGTAGGTAGAAAACACCTACACACTTATTATTATTATCTTTGTACTTATTCTTCCAGCGAAAAGCCCGATGGGAACTATACGCTGGCGGTTGTTTTTCTTCCAATCTGTCATCTCTGGATTGGTGAAGTTTCCTCTTGGATTAGACCAGAAATAGGAAAGGCATGAATACTTGGACAGGTTCTATGTCTTTACATCCAATATACTCTAGTGTATTTACGTAGGTACATGGTATGCATGAAAAATGGCTAGGTATATTCTGCGCACAATGTTTCCAGGGAAATGTCGTTTATATTTTTGACCTCTCCCCACCATTCGGTCTGCTCTTCTCTCTACTCGTCATCCACATCCACAGATCTGCGTATTTACTTATCATCCAAGCGTGTGTTCATGTGGGCCCGTTTGTTGAGTTATTTATTTATTTACTGGAAGAACATGCCTCATGAGAGTAGTGGTATTTGGTAAATATTTTTCCCGATAGAAATACTTCCCATGTTGTAGGAGTAACGTATTTTGGATAGAAAGAAAAACAAAACGAGTAGGAGTGGTGTTAAGAGAAGAGAGGAAAGAGCTACTAAAGGAAGAAAAATCCTTTCTCATTTGATCTGTCTATCTGTCAAAGTACAACTACTTGGACGAGTATCACATTTATGACAAAGCTGACACTTTATGAACGATGGATGATCAAGGGAATCGTGCATCTTCCTCAAGATCCTCATCAACATCGTCATCACAACGATCAAAAAGAATGAGGAAGATCGCAGCAAAACAACGAAACAACAGAAAGAAAAAAAGCGTCACCTCATTCATAACCGAGTAAAAGTGATCATTATTGACGATGATATGATGTAACTTTTATGTCTGGTCTGAAGACAGAAGCACATTTTTGTTTTCAATTTCCCTCGAGTGTCTGTGTACGTACTCAGGAATGCATGTCAAGAGAACTAGGAGGGAGAAAGAGAGTGATCGTATTTAAAGAATTATTTTCGATTCATTGGTTTATTTATCGCAAATATTCATGATAATGTTTGTAATGCCCTTCGCTTCATAAACTGCGTCCATCTAATCTTCCCTGATGGTTTCCTCCTCCCATGTCTTCATTTCTCACTTTCTGGCCAATAATGCGAATACAATGCGATCAAGCTGCTGCTCTTCTTCATCGTCTTGCCTTTTGTCCTCATCCGTCGTCCACTGCACTGCTCTGGTGGCACTGAAATGCGGTGTCTGATGTGTGGTTATGTATTATATAATAAAGAAGCAGAATAACAACACCATTGGATTCCCATCAATAACGTGCTGTCTGAAACTCGTTTTTAGATATTATGCATGACTGCGTTTATTGTTCATCATTGAAAAGCTTTTCGGGCGTCAAAAATTCATTCATTACTGTCTCAATCCATCATGATAATGCTGTCCAACCAAGTCTTCAACAGCAACTGCAATAACAACAGCAGAATGCAGTATGTTATATAATGCTACATAAGGAAAAAGGCATACGTCAAAGTGACCAAATACCATTCGCCGCACACATGTGTGTTATTTTCCTCGTGTCCTTCAAATTAAACTTTATTGATCACATTATGATTATGCTATCGTCAACTTACTATGAAAGATAGTATTACAGCGTAAATATTTCATTATGTAAAATATTCAAATAAACAGCTTCCATCATCTTAGTTTTGTAAGTTATTGAAAGTACCCGTAGCATTGTGGTGTACCCATTGGCGTATTTATAAAGATAATTTTATTCCTCCATTTTCTAAAAAGATAATGGCATTCTTTAGCAAGCGCTGCCAAACACTTTCTATTTAATGCAATGTCTAATTGTATATCTGTAGTAAAAATGGTGATTGAACTTGTTACAGCCATTGAACCTTACAGATAGTGCTCGTGTCTACGCACATTATTCTACCGTAAAAATAAATGAAAGAATACGGGTTGTTCCTTGATAAATCGATGAAATCAACAAATGTTCTTTTTCGGATTGAACATTCCTATGATATTTCTGTGTGATTGTTGGTGCAAATGGTGATGGAAACGGAAAAATCACCAAAGAATGCTTACTTTTTCCTGATAGATATGCCTTTCCAAGGAAGATATTATCTACGTTGGACTCGTGTGTACGTAAGGTGATGGGATAAGTAAATGGAGAAGAGAGAGCGAGAAAGAAGGAAAAGTACACACACAATCCAACAAAGTGTACCGGCTGAGGCTCCTAGCAATATACATGCACACACGCTACACTTTAACGGCTATGAATCATTAGCCGTGAACGAAAGGATTGATTGATTGGCTTGCATTTTCACCAAGACGCAAGAATTACTCACCCTCGACCCTACTCCTCTGTTTGTCTTTGTTCTTGAATTGGAAAAGGAAGAAGCCGACGAGGAAGAAAGAAGGAAAAATGAGATGTTCAACGAAGAAATGTTTGTACGTTTTGCTATATTATATTGCTGTACATTACACATACCTAAATACTACTACACGCCAAGGATTTTCCTTGGCGGCGGTGGTGGTGATCGGTGATGGAGTTTCTTGAAAAGAATGGATAAAAGTAAATAGATGTCTGGAAATGAAGGCTTGCTTGCTGCTGCTATGCTGGCTCCCTATTACTCCTTCTTTCTCTCTGGCTGACTAAAAACATTCGAAAGTATTTTGATTGTGTAAACTCAGACGAGACGCACACACACATGCACACATACAAACAGAGTAACTTTGACAAGATGGAAAAGTAATGTTCAAATGTCGGATTTTCCTCAGCAGCGGTACAATTCCTATTAGTAGAAGTTAGCAATGATGGTAATGGTGGGAGCAATGACGATTGTAGTAGTAAAAATCATGAAAAGCACCTAATCATCAATTTCATTACTAAATGTGAATGCTGATAAATACACGGCCCGCACATTCGTTCAAACAAGTTTTCTTCTCCCTTCTTTCTCAAGGACTGATATGCTTACATCACTCCACTTATATATGTCTACCTACTCACTAATTCACAAAAAAGGTTTTTTATGATTGCATATTATAAAGCAACGCGATTTGGTCGGGAGATACGTTTTTTAAATAAAAATCCCGACCACTTTATTTTAAATTGGCTGCCAACATTGCAAAAAAATGGAAATAGGTAATAAATGTGGCAGTATATTTGTTATTAAAAAGTATGATTCCTTTAGAAACGCTTGTTTCCAAGGTTATATCTTGGAATGAAATAGAAAGGAGGATGAAATGATGATGTCGATGATGATGTAGCAATAAAAGAAGTTGACATAAAAATAAGACGTATGTTGTGTAGGTGGATAGGAAGGGAGGGAGGGTGATATTTACATCCAGAGCCATTCAGCTAGTTAGTGAAACGAGTATAGTTGTACTTACTTATATTTAAAGGTAGTAAGTAGTGAACTTTTGATGTCGCAGTAAAATCATTAAGAGGAAAATGGGGAAAGCCTATTAAATATAAAAAGGAGAAAGAAAGGAGAGAGAACAAGAAGAAACATAAAAAGGAGGAGGACGTTTAGAGTATTTTCAAGAAGAGCAAAAGGCAGACGGGAAGAAAAATGATGACGAGCATTGAGATCAGATGGACAATTTTTTTGGTATCATGCATTTGAGCAAAGAGAAGTTTTGGACATATTGCTTTAGCTCTCCTGCCTGTCTACAATTTTTTCACTGCTACTTCCCTCTCCCATCTCTAAGGCTGCTTATCGTTGTTAGTGACGGAGTAAGTAGTATGGGATGATGTCAAGGAGAACAAAGAGAGGTAAAGAAGGAGTGAACCGTGAGGAGCGAGTAGGAAAAAATATATAAAACTACGGCAGGAGGACAACGACATAAGGAACATAAGAAAGAAGGAAGAGAAGCGGAAAGACTTGGAGGACATTATTAGAGGAAGACAAGGGTGATAAAACGATCTCCTTTGATCTCCACAAACGACCATGTGTCTAAATGACCAAAAAGTGGACAGGCATCTTTTGATAAATCGGCTTACAGACTGGAGGCACATACGCGGAGAAAGAGAGCGAGAGAAAAAAGATGGAAATCTTCAGCTACTACTACTGCTGCTGCTTCTACTACTCCGACTGCTCACTGTCGTCGAAACAAACTTACAAGAGTTGCATTTCTTGGTAGTGGCGGCGGTGGTGTTTCTCCCCTTCTTCTTTTCTTCGATATATATATTATATTTTCTTCGTCTGTTCGTGTTACCACCTCATTTCCGATCTCATCTCTGTTTCTCTCTGCGACAGAGAGAGAAAGAGAGAAGAAAAAGCATCGACGACAAGGAGAAAAGTAGAAGTCGACAAAATAGAAGAGGAAATGTAAAAGGTGAAGAGTTCTCGGTGTTGTGCGAGTCTGCAAGTAAGTAAGAAAGGGGGACGAACCACAACTTTTTCTCTCCTCACAACTCAGAAACAAGTTTTATTTTTCAAATCCATCATTTTCATCTTGAACAAAGCATTCTCCTTCTGCTTCCACATTATTTCTCTTCATGTCATCATCATCATCATCATCATCATTTGCTTTCTCCTTTCCTTTCTATTTTTCAAATTTTATGAAATTATTAGTATTATAACTTCCTATTTAGAATTTTGTTTCATGAGGTTTTTCCATGCAACTAGTTTGTAGTAATATTGTATGTACAAAGGAATGTACACCTCGAATCGGCGAATCTCCATCGTCGCGCAAAAGTATGTAGACGAGCAAAACTTAATTACGACGAAGGAAAATTTAGTAACAAAGCATAAAAAATGAACAAGTAAGTAAATAAAGTAGGACAAGTGAAATGAACAAGCAGCTCATCATCATTATCATCAAGCTCACGACGATGACTTGTCCTGTGTGCTTTGAAGCATGATGTTCCTGGCGCAAGTTTCTGATCACTTTTTGTCCAACAATGAAGTTACACTGAAAAGATAATTGATGACCCCAAAGAAGTTTAGCTAACTCAATAATTGACATTTGTAACATGCCGACTTGGTCTATATAACTCACATATGTACATGCTAGTATACCTACATAAACAATACAGCAGGCGTGTATAGGTACTTCATCCTATAATTACGACATAATGTTTCCACTCGTCTTGTACAAAGTATTTATACGTATCAGTCAATTTGTTTGAGAGGATTTTCCTCCCATAGAATCCCACACAGATTATCTGTTCATCGAAAGAGATTGACTGGGTACATTAGAAAAACCGCAAAACTTTACTTGCTTTCCCTTTCACTGTCATCACCAACACTACCATACTTTCATTATCGCCATCATCATCAACAAAAACAAGAGCGAGAGGAGAACAACAAGGTGAGCTGATTCGAGTACATGTAGAAGAAGAATTGCTTAAATTATCAGGAGAAAATTGGAGAGAATCTCAGGAGCGAGTAGAATTTCAATGGTCATGTTCCCATCAAGACATCAACTTGAAGGAGCGTTCTACTCACTCATTCAGAAGCACAGTCAGTGGTTGATTACTATCCAACCGCTCACCTTCACCACTGCTCCTGCTGCTATATAGCTACATATACGATAATACCATTGTCCTTTCCATTGCCAGTTTACACACAAAATCTTATTACGGGATTTTATGAATCTAAAGCGTACTATGTAGTCATAATAACAAGTGCTTCCTCCCATCTCTCTCAGCAACTGCCAAAGAAAACGGATTTTTTAGTAAAAGAGTTAAACAAGTCATGACTGTGTGCTTGTTGGTGGTGGAGTTGTGGGTGGAAAAGAGGTAGAATCAGAAAATTCATGGTTTGTCTGTCTGTTCTCGTCTATGGATGTGTGAGGTGAGTATCTTATTGTTGTGGGTTGTAGGTGTGTGTATGAAGTATAGGTAAGGAAGAACGAAAAGCCTCTCACCATCACCACCATCATCATCCCACCAAATATGTGTGTGTGTTTTTGTCGGAAGCCTTGATCATTAGTACACGGCTGGCCACTTGAGGTTGATTAATGAAAGCCCAAAAACTCTTTACCACCACCTTTAGAAGATGCTCCTGCTGTTTTTCCTCAGAATCTCTCTCTCACTCTAGACTACAGTAGAAGAATAAATAAGTGGAGGTGGAAGAAGGAGGAAAAATAATAGGAATACATATTATTGTACAAGTTTCAGGAAAAGGCGATATATATACCCACCCGCATATAACACACCATGCTTTTTCTTCTTCTTCTCTCTTCTTGTTCACATTCTCCCAAAAAAAACGAACTGATTTATGTTCAGGGAATGTGGAAATGAAAACGTAATGAGAAGCTGCAAATGGGGATTCTCAAATTATATCCGTCAAGAGGGTCCCTGCTGCTGCTTCTTCATCATTTTCTTCCTCACCTCAGCACCACCACTCATTTTGTAGTATTTGTAGTTTGAGTAGTACGAGTGTGAATCTCTACCACAGCAACATAACCACCACCCATACAACACACACAACCTTGGTTGTTTTTCATCTTGTTCATTTTGAATGCCACACGTTCATCATTGACACAGGGCGAGGAGTAGTAAAAGTGGAGAAGAAAAGGAAAGAAATAATATGAAACCAGCGAGCTAGCAGTGCGTCGTCAGTTATATAATAATAATGATGATGGCTGTGACGACGATGCTGATAATATGTCCATAATAGTCCATCTTTTTATATTTCATATTTATATTCATTCGCAGTAGATATTTCTTCGACAAACATGATAAAACCAAAAATGGGAGCTGAGCAAAGTAATAGATGTGAACACCCTCACATTTTCAAGTGTCATCTTGAGAATTTCAAGATTTTGCTTTTTCTGCCCTCTCCTTCCTCGTCTCCTTCTTCCATATTTTTTTTCAGTATTAGCACAGCATTTTATACAGATTTGTATTGTAGTCTAAGTAGTGGAGTCCTATTATTACTGCCATGTTACTACTTTTACCACTATTATTATTGTTACTGCTCTTTCTTGCTCTATGTCCCATTCATTTTTTTATCTATTTACACCTTGTCGTGAAATGACTCATTTTTTCCGCATGATTTTCCTTTTTTTATACTATAATAAAGATGACGAGCAAGAAACGTGGATTTTTTTGCTGAGAGAAAACCCTATAATTCTGAGATTATTATTATTGCTATTATTAGTTCAAAACTCACGAACTCAAAACAGCATTGTCACTTTTTCCAATGTTTCCAATATGTTATTCCTCAATCTCGTCACCCTCATTATCAACATTAAATTGACCATAATTTTGGTCTACAAATAAATTTGAATGGATAAAAAGCAGCATTGAAAATTATTATTATTTTTTATAAGCATAAATGCATTTATGGTCACGTTTTAGTAATTGCTTCCATGAACTAAACTGGTAAATAGGTAGAAGTCAGCATTGCTTGCCTGTCTCATGATATTTTATGTGGAATGATGAACAATGTTCAATAGTTTGTTATAACACCTTATGTACGTGTATTAATACGGTGATCTCACTCACTTCAACTTAATAGCTACAACCATTCATAGAATGAAAGCCGTCTGCTTGCCATTTCCCACAGACAAATGTGTACAGGAGAGAACACACAGAGCATTCTCAGTGTGTGTGGTGAAGGTGCCATTAGCACGAAACCATCTAGAAAGATAAAGAGTTGATGCGATTAAAGCGAATTGCTAAACCGGAACTTATTTTAATATTGTGAATAAATATAAAATTAGCCTAGGGCAGCCGGCAGCAGTCAGTTTACGCGAGAGAGAGAAGTGGTATACGTGTCTTGTAGCTACGGTGAAGATACTTGATCATCACTCATGCTACACAGCCAGCAGACATGCACATCAGACACAACACACTCACTCACTCATACAATCTTTCTCACTTACAAACAACTCGCGTTGTTGGAGAAAAGCAGAGCCGTTTTAGATGAATCATGTCCAGGAAAAAGGAAGCAGCTGAGGACTGGCATTATTCATCTCTGTCTATCTATCTATCTCACTTGCGATTCCTTTAATTTAGCGTATCTCCTCAACCAGCTATACTAACTCCTCTATGTACCATTCAAGAGGAGAAAGTAATAATAATAACAATCAGGCTGTATCTCCCAAAGTATTTATACAGTGCACACACACACACACTATCAGTGATGATTATAAGAAACATGTACAATGTACGCACTTTAGTAGGTACATAGGAGGCAGGGACGCATGGATGAATATGACTAGGAGCAACACTCTTGAACAAAGTAGGCATGTAAAAGTAACATTGACAGCGTTTCTTTCTCTCTCTTTCCAGTTTTTCGGTTATATATGAAACAGAGGTAAAAACTTGTGTGCTTCTGTTGAGAAGGTATATAATATGTGTAGTAGTAGGTGTCTTTCCTCTTTTCCAGTTTACACAAGGCAAAACCAATAAGTAGCTTATGCTAAAATGGCACAGCAACAACATACTACAGATATATTCATTGTTCATTCCAGAGCTACCTATAAGAACCACATCACCTACCCGTTTTAGTGTCGTGACACCTAAAGTGGTAGTGGTGATGGTGATGGTTATATTGGTTGGAAAAGTTCTAGTGGCATCATTGATGATGTCTTTTGGGTAGAGAAGTTACCGGATAAATAAAGTGGCAAATGGATCTGTTTTGCCTTTCTCGTTTGGATTTTCGAGGTGTTGTGAAATTCACATGAAATAGCGAGCCAGTTAGAAGGAGAGAGAAAGAGAGGAGCTAAAGCTAAAGCAATTTTGTCGTGCGAACAAACTTGTCGTCAAACGAGTAGCAAGAGAAGGAGTAGAAGTAGTAGTAGCAGCATACCATCATCTATTTACCTAAGTATCACGATGGGATTAGAGAAAAGTGCATTTTCACCGAAACCCTTTTGCATTATCGTCATACTGTGTGTCGTCTTTCTTGTCACAAATGGATGATTGTATAGGTATGGGTACTCGTGTTTTTACAAGGGAATGAATACAACCATTTAAACAGACAAATGTGGGCTGTTCTGAAATAGCGGAATGCAATTTAAAGAAGGTTTTAACAATGCTTTACTGTGACGTAATCATTTAAAGCAGTATGCATCGTAAACGCACAACTTTTCGTTTAGGATTCATTCAGATCCCATTCTCTTTTGCAAATAAAAGCGTATAATTTATAGTTGGTGGATGGACAGACAAGCAAATTAATGATTCTAAAATGAGTGATTGTTGCTACTCCGCTATGCATCAACAAACCTGACTGACACATCTTCCAAAGTATGTTTTCTCACATTGACTGCATTTGCTTATTTTACTCAAGTTATATACTTTACTACACTGCACTGGACCAAGTGTCTTGTTGTGTAGATATAAAATACATGGGTAAACACATGGGGACATATCCAAAAGAGATAAAAGCGAGACCCACTTGCTTATTCACTCACCCAAAATCAGTTTGTATGGCTTATTTGGAAATTTCGAATAGCTGTTGAGGTGGAGGTGGATTGCATAATATTGGTTGATACAGAGAGTATTAGCACCAACGGCAGTGAATTCATTACTGATGACGCTATATCCTGCAAGGACTTCCACTACTATTGCTACTATAACTACTTATTAAACATTTTGGTCTTTTTCGTCAACATGCTCATCATCATCATATCAGTAGAGTGGCACATGCATAACATTATATATGTACGTATGTGTATTTTACATTAGTTTTTCCACGGTGGTCGTCGTGGTGGAAGGAAGACTTTAAGAGAGGAAGCAGGTTTTACAAGCAATTCCCCGAAATGTCATTAAATTTCCATAATATTAAAATATTGTCACTTCAGATAAAGTATACACCGTACCGCTCTTAATCTTTGTCTAATGTAAACACAACGTAAATCCCTACGGGATATTGTACGTCAACGAGGGTATTTTATTTCGCCAGCTTCATTGCTCTCTCTCACAACAACGCTTTCACATTCACACACACACATAAGTTGTTTGTATTGAAGATCCTGTTTAAAATAAAATAAATTCTACAAGATTCTATGCAAACACTTTATATATACCTAGAGATATTCGTCCTTTTCCTTCTCTCGCCAGCAACAACAAGAAGAGAGAGAAAAAACGCTATAGAAAACATTTTATCCGTTTGCTACACATTCGGCTATTCAATTTATTTAATATTTATGTAGATATTGCGCAATGACTACCACCAAACTACCATCACTGTTTACATTTAAAACTACTCTGGCCTATACTGTGGACATTATTTACTAATCGACGTATTCAAAAAGCGCTTTTCTATAAATACCGTTTACACAGGTTCTGCTTGCTACTGCGAAATTTGTTCCTCTTTTGCGTATCTACTTCTCATAAAATATTGCTCACATTTGAATTCAACTCCAGAGAAGTAGTGGTGGCAATAATATCGCTTTGATGATAGTATGAATGGATGAATTGCTGGATTATGTGACTTGACAAATACATAACCCTAATCTTTTTTCCATAAAAACTACAATTTTCAAATAAATATGGAAACCAACTACTTGAACTACTATTAGTCCCAAACAGTACGGAGTTGTGGCAGCTTATCTTTTGGAAAGTGACATTTAATTTTGTTGTCTCACTTTATAGCCTAAAAAATGGGAGCATTTTTCCATCAACGCTAAAATATACACCTACATAATTTGCGCTTTAAATATATCCACTTGAACTTTAACATGCATACAGATATATTATTACTTATAGTGCGCATTTAACTCTTTTCTTGCATAATCAAGCATAATTCTATGATCTCGATCTTGCCTTTGACTCTGGAATAAAAAGACATTGGATCAAACATGACATCGTTACCATTAGCTATTCATGTAGGCAAAAAAGATTACAGCAGTGACGACAAGAAGAAGAACGCAGGGATAATTGTAACCAATTTCCAGACGTGTATATATGTATGCATTTATTTATTATCCAATATTTTTCCATTTTAAGTGGAAATGAAAGTGAATTTGACTTTCATATTCATTTACCTTGCGCAACACATCCTTTTAAAATTCAATATGTCAGATGAAATTACCATTATTAAGAAAAAGGAAAGGGGGCTTCTGCTTATTTTTTCCTGTTTTTCTCATTGACACAGGCATGGAACATTGTAATTGTTGTGTAGGTTTCCAGCAAGAGTAATGGTGGCGGTTGCACAGTAGTCACTGTTGTTTTTCTATTTGTTGGGTGCTATGTTACAAATTTGCGTGTAATAAAGGAAAAAGAGAATAATAATAGTAATAATGAGTATGTATGTGTAAGAGCTCGTTTTAAAAGCAGAAGGAAAAAACAGATAAGTTTTTTTTATTCTCAGATAGTTCTCACCTAATATTATAGGATAAGGTAAGGTAAAATGGGGAGAAGGATATAAATGTATTTTAGTTTGATATAAAGGAAGATGGTAAATATGTATGGGATAATATTACCACTTTGGTTACATTTTTGACGGACTGCCTGCATGAAATTGTAAGTGAGTGAATAAATAAGAAAAGGCAGATGGTCCACAACAATCTTTTTTGGGTTTTTATGAATAATAGGAAACCGGATTCTCCATCTTTTTTTCCGCACAGGCAACAGAAAAAGATGAAGGAGAAGACGACGAAAGGAATAGGTTGCGTGTCAGCCCCTAATTTATTAACAAAAAAAGTAGTTTTTTCTCTCCTTCGTCTTCTTCTGGTATTCACTTTGAAACAAATTAAAGGAGAGCTAATAAAAATCAAACTAGTAGGACGAAACAGAACGCACATACCTACCTGCTTGTTGTACATATGCAATGGACAACCGACAACCACCCCCTTTGTGGATAGACAGTCGGACAGACTAAATGGTCATGTGTAGGTATGTATGATTATTATAGACGGACAAGAAAATGGACACGATTGAATAGTTTTTACATACCTTAATAATACTTTTGATTTCATAAAAAAATCCCTCACCTTCGTGCCAAGTCATTTAGTCAGTGTAACCACCTTGTGAAAGAAAAAAAACCATGTATTACAATAAGTAATGTAAAATATGGACGAAATAAACAAAAACTGTATATTTTACATATTTACATATTATTTATTTACCAAAAATTTATTATGCAACAACAAACCGAATTGGGAAAAAGTTGATGAAACACGAAACAATTGACAATCTAGTTTTCAATTAAATCATGAATCATTTATTTTGAGTAGCATTGTTAAACCTTTATTTTAAGAAATGCAAATGATCAAATTTCTTTAGCAACTAATTTTCAATGGATGAAAGATGCTTTCTGCATACTTGTATAATATGATTTACATTTTTCATCACGTACCAACTAACGACATGTTGGCGAATAAAAGTAGTAACACGAATACCAGCGAAAGATGATAGACCCATTCGATCTATTCGTTCTATCTATCAACTAATCATAGAGCGGTAAGAATTGAAGTTGGTTGGGTTGGTGCATGGGGAGCGCAGAACATTTTTCGTACTCCTCAAATTTCCATGGACACCAAAATATTGTAAAATCAGACGTTTCTCCAAAAAATAATTTATAAACCTTCACGTAACGAAACGCGTATTCCCCGCATGCTACGCATCTTTGAAAAAACTGAAAAAATATCATTTGCGAAACAGCATTTTCATAAAGAATTTAGAAAATCCTTTGCGATCAAATTTTGAACCCTACATGCACGAATCCAACCATAGAAGTCAGCAAAATAAAAATTGTTTGGTGGTCGTTGTGGTGGTAGTGATACGATATAATTTCTCTTAAACAGTATCAATTATATTTTGAGCTTGATGCTGATGCATACCTTTCTAAATCCATTTGGATGATGAAACATGCCATCATAATGAATATGATTTCTAGGAAAAATACATGCATAAAACTTGTACCTCAAATTGGCATAGTCACACAATCACACCACATATCTACACAACCAGACAATGCTACAAAAGGGTAGAAAATTGACTACTGTTACGCTACGCTTATTCGCCATTTTGCCTTGAAGTATGTGTAGCTCATCCATCTTTCACATTAAATTCCATCATCTATCCATCCAGGCATCATTCAAAACTTGAGTTGAGAACCAATTTTTTCTTCTGTTCATTGCTGCTGGCTCAACCGAATATTATGAGTTTACGAGGTATGGGATATGTCAGTGCATGTCAAAAAAGTAGTTTTTCTCCTGTTTACAGCAAGTTGATGTACTAGTAGTTGTAATAATCACTACCACCACGTCATCTATTTGAAATCAATCTTCTTGGTATCTGCGCCCACAACGAGATAATGGTTTTACAACCTAACTACCCACATGTATCCATCCATAATTTCACTCTAACAACTACTAGTACTACAATCACATCACCATTGCTAATCCGACATAACTATCATCATCAGTGTGGCCGGTAATGTGATGTTGACGCTGCTTCTGATTCCGTCAGTCTGAAAATTTCAAGATATTAAATGTGATTTCAGCAGAGGAAGATGATGATGAGGCTGACTAGATAGCTGACGAATGGGGATAGAATTTTTGAAGAAAAAAAAAGAAATGAAAAGTTTTAGATTAAAAGTCAGGTAGGAAAGGGAAGGACAAGGAGAAAATTGCCAGTTAAGTGTTGTTGGTAATTAGCGTGCCAGCACTTTTGATGTATAATTTTTCCACCATGTTACATTCTCAAAGTGAACATAATTGAACGGTAGCAGAAAAAAATCTAATAAATACTAACATTAAGTAGCAGTATAGTGTGGATAATACTTAACGTTGCTGTTTAACAATACCACACAACGACCATCATGGCGCTTTCATCATCATTTTTACTACAAAATAATTTCTCGTTATAAACTAGAAAATTCGCAAAAAAAATGTGTGGATCATGATCATATCTTGTCAATGAATTCAACGAACTATGAGAAGCAGTAAAGTTACTAACCACCAACCGAATACAAAAACTGTTCCAGAATATAAAAAAATGGTCTATGTGAAAAGTCGCTCTTTTCAAATGGAACTAATGAAATTTACTAATGAACTAAAAGTATATAGATCAGTTTTAACATAAGCGTTTGTTGTCGGCTCAACTGAAACTCATACATTTTTTCATAGAAATCCACAGCTAATCAAAAATTTTGATGTACTATATCAAAACATGGTATTTAGTCGGTATTTCATTTCACTTTTGTATAAAATGACGTTTATAGACTACTAAAAGTCATACAAAATGCAATAATAATTTTAATTCCAACGAGATATATTACCACTTCTCCTTTGTTGCATTCTGACAGAAAATAAATACGCTTTTAATTGTGCCACTACTTGGTGGTTTGGACTAGCCATGGTGGCAACAGCGACTATTTATCTATGCATTTATATGATCTGTGTGGGGTGCACATTATGCACAGCATTTCATTTGGTCACATCTCGTTAACCGGCGTTGTATGATAATGTGTCCAGCTATTACTCACCATTATGTGACGTTTTTCTCAAGTGTTGGAATAGTAAATAGAATATTATTACCATTTTGTTGTGTAACAAGCTACAAAGTAGGAGGGATGATGAGATGAATTGTACAAGTTCCCAGAAAAACAACAACATGTACTACAACAACTACTTACATTTCAGACAAGAATTTTAAGCGATTTTTACTCTAGGAGCTGCAGTGCAGCAGCAACAAGATTTGCTATTAGAAGTAACAAACATCACAAAACATGGGCATTCTGATAAAGAAGACGATGATAATGACGACGATCATCATTATGGTCCTCAGCACCATCATCGTCGTGATCATCGTCGTGATCTTTTTATCTTTTTTTTTGCTTTTGATGAGGCTTGCCTCGTGCGTGCGTGCTTGGTTGATGTCTACTTGTACTTGCTGACACATTCTCTGAGGGTGAATGCATTTCAGAGACAAGGCAGAAAGGAAGACGAAGAATGGATATGTTATTACATGAAGAGAGAGAAAGAGAATAATGCGCCAAGTGGAAAGGAAAAAGAGAAGAAGAGGCGACACGATCAGTTAAAATAAATGCTAAAGAATTTCCATGGCTCGTTGACGCTGCACAAATGGGCTTTGGATAACCATTAAGCCGAATTAGAGGAGTTAATAAAAGGGAACTACCACACGGTTCAATGAGAAAGAACAATTCATGAATTCACTTGACTGCTGTGTGTATGTGTGTGTGCCTCTGCTCTCTCATCTCTCTTCTCTGAGGAAAAACATACCTTTACACTTTTCCATACCAAATGAACAAAATAGACAGGACGATACGCCAACTTTATACCTATTTAATTTCCAGTGTGTGTAAGAATCTACATTTTCTCATAGTCATCCTTCTCCTCTCTCATGAAAATACCGAAAGTACATGTAAATAGAGGAGTAACGCATAATTTTATATTGTTGCTATAACATGAGCAACATGATGAGCTGTTGGAAATTGTTAACTCTTTTCTATTTAGAGCGACCAACAACAGAAGAAAGAAGCAGTTGCAGCAGCAGTAGCATCATCAACAACACCAGGATCATCATTTCATCAGAGAAGCATAACTTCGTCAAAAACCCTTTTTACTCGTTTATTTGGTGGTGGTTAATAAGCGACTACCGCCGTCCGTGCTGGACTTTATTCAGAGGGTCTACTATAGAGGGAACAAACAATGTGTAATAATAATGCTAGTTACTGTTCCTAATACCATGAAGATAATGAGAGCATATGTAGACTTGCGTCATGACAACAACAATGCAAGACTGCACAGTATATACAGACTATATATGCATACGACCGCATAATATGATATCTAGTTAGATGATTGGATGATACCCTTTTGGAAAATTTTATAGTTTTATGTGGAATGGCAGTAACATCAACGGATGGAGTGTGAGAGTTATGATTATATGATTACGAAATAGTTGGTATGATTAGGGATTCTTCTTGTGATACTTGCCGATTTCACACAAATAATTTTATTTCTTATGGGAGGGATGCCGCCAGTACTACAATGGCTATCCAGGATCACTTCACCGTGAATACTCACTTGCTGCAATATAAGAGGAGAGAAGCACTAATTTGTTTGGTTTGTGCAAGTTAGTGAGGGTCATGCCTATTTTGTTTAGGGAATACACAGTTCTTCCCATTTTCATATTATTGCTAAAATACGTGAGTATAAGCAGTCAAGAGAGGGCAATGCCAAATTTGCATTTAATCCTCGAAATAATCTATTTGTCCTTGTCTCGCTTAGGGACTATCAAATTTAACTCAACGAGTGTTTGCACGAGTAACTCCAGAAGTTTCAAAAACGAATGGGGCTACTTGGGACTAGAACAAATTCATAAATTTTATAGAGATAAGACTGTAGTCTACTCTGGCATCACAATATGGTTGGATATAATATTTTGTAAGCGATAGTGTATTTACTTGGTTTAAAAAATACATAATCTCAAACTTTTTTCTCTTTTTGGTTGATAATATTTCATGGAAATTGTATACTTTGCGTGTTTTGTAAATTATGGAAATTCTTCCAACTCATCTTTTCCCATCGTAAATTACACGAGTTTTTAATAATATTACTGGAATTGAAATGCCTCCAAAAAACTGTAACCTGGCATGACATGAAGCTCTTGGCATACTCTTCATAATAGTTATAGAAACTTGCGTGTTATTTTTAAACAAAAATATATAAAAAATCCAAGCGTGATATTCAACTTGAAGAAGCACTTAAGAAACCAGGAAAAAATAGACAATTTAGGTTGTAGGTGTGCTTCCAGTGTCCTTGGACCTACACGTTTTCAATTTAATGATGTTTCTATTTTTAAATACTTTTCTTCTTCTAAAAACGAGATCCTTTCAACTAGAAAAAGAAGTATCCACCGTAAAAATAAAATAATAATAATAAATGTTTCTGGTGAGTTGCATGCAAACGTAGAAAAAAAGTATCCAAAATGAGATTCACGTTCACTCATCCTTCCCGATTCCATGACCACGACGATGATGATGACATGAGTAGAACTAAAAAGAAAGGGTTGATGAGATACTTGAGTATACTTGAAAATGTCTATTGTATCATTTACATAAGTATTACATAATGTATATTATACATAATACGCTTAGACCCACTTATGAAAGTACACTACGGTTAAACATCCCACAAAAAAGACAATGACAATGTTGACTGTTTAGTACTTCTAGAAAATGGAACAAAAAAGAAGAAAGAATGACGATGATGCTATTTCAGTACAATTACTTTTAGTTCACGTTCTCCTAATAAAAAGCGGTCTTACTGGTTGTTGGTGAAACCCGAAAAAGCTGACGGTAAAAGTAACCCCAGTTTTTAGTACTTTGTTTGCGCTGCCACCAACAGAATTGGGATGTGCGTTTACGAACAATGTTGAATGAATTGTTTAGAAAAGAAAGTCTCTCTGTGTCTCTGTTGTCACAGCGGAATGGCAAGCATATTTGCCTATACAAATAGGCAGCTCTTCAAATTATAGCTGGGTTTTACCCTCTTTTATCCCTCTTCCATTATCATGCAACAAATACCTAGTATTACCCACCAGCAATGTTCATTCATATTGAAAGAACAAATGAACAAAATAAAAAATACTATCGGATCAGAAACAAAAAAGACAATTTGGCTTGAATACGTGAAGAGAGAAAGGAAAGTCGAAAATCAACTTACTTATATCATCTTTTGCTTGTTATTACATTATATTTATTTCGCTACCGTAAAACTTTATAGTGAAGTATGTGATGTGCTAACTCTGTCAGAGAGAGTATTGACTCTGATTGTCTTTGGCATGTTACATGATTTGCAAAAGGAAAGAAGATGAAAAAAATGTAGGAGGGGAAAACAATTCGATTTTTTCTTTCCTTCATCACTACTACTCTACTACATGTCATATTATTATGCATAGCAAGCGGTTTTTTTGTCTTAAAGATATCTTGACTGCACTCATCCTCTTTTTTCTTCCATCTTTCTCATATCATCATTATCATCATAGGGGGCGGCGTAGCCCTTTGATATGATATTACTACTGTATACACGTATTTTGATCGGTTATATAAGGTAGAAGGAAAAGCAGGGAAAGAAATCTGAGTAGAATAAGTTCCTTAATGATGGACAATGTTATTGATAGGATACAATTTTCCAATATCTAGTGCTTGTCTGCTCACCACCATACTGCTCTACTTATTTTTTGACTATGGAATGATGACTTTATGTGAAATCCATGCATGCCTGTATACATTCCCCGAATAATATTGTATATATGCCAGAGTCATAAAAATGGCCAACAAAGCAGAGTGGTGGGAGTGGTGATGATGATGAAATGAAGAGACTTGCCCTTATCCTGATCGAGAGAGAGAAAAGTGAGTACTTCTCAAGGAACAAAATCCTTTGATCAATACTTTGATCCCTCATATCCATATTTTCAGACTGGTTATTACAAAAGATGCTGACACTATCAAAAAACACTTTTCTTATTTATTATTATACGGACATGCCTCCCTACCAAACGGAACAAAAAAGCAATGAGGAGCAAGAAGCAAAAATAATGTAATGATGGAGGATGTAAACCAATCTACACAGAAATGTGCAGTAATACTTTTGCCGCTTGGTTGCGGTCTGCAACCGCTACCCACAACTTTCTCTCTTTCCTTACAACATTTTGTCAAGCAGATACGCGCTGTATGAAAGTAATATATATAGAGAAGAGTAATAACATTTTTTTCATGAGTTTCATTTTATAAGACTGTAAGGAATAGTGGATTTATAAATTCAAGTTGTTTGCCGATCTGCCAGCATTCATGACAAGAGGGAGTCATTCATTCCCTCAAACAACCGATATAGTGGATTCTCACTTTCATGTTGAATATACTTGCTAGAAGAAAAAAAACTTTCACCAGAAAACAAAAGTTGATTCGAAAGTGAGCAATTTCATTGGAAACACATTCTTGTTATTTATTCGATGGTGTAGTTAATTTACCGGAACATTTTTTTTCCTTACCGTACACCCGTGCCAAACTACGTGTTCTAACTAACTCAGCTTTAGTTGGGATTTTCAACCGTTTTCCCGAAACAATATAATGTATAGGTAATAGTAATAATAATAGAGAAAACTGTAAAAGGTGAATATAGATACGCGTGTGTGTGTGCGCCCATGATGGCTAGGTATTCTTATCCTTTTGCAAGAAAGATGTATCCACTCATCATCAGGACAAGGTGTGATTTCGTTAAAATCCTTTTTCCCCAGATCCACGACATTCGTTTTATTTCATTTCTTTATTTTTTCGACTTGTGAATTTTCATAGGAATATGCCTGAGAAGGAAAAAAGAGCTTACATGGAAACCTATCAGGATGATGAAAAGGAAGATGTTACACCAGATAGCAATCCCACTTTGTAATACCTTTTAGCAGCAAACTTGTTATGCTTCCTCTTCCTCTCTCTCGTGATAAAAAAAAGTGCACAAAAGCAACCAGCCAACCTACCACCTTCACTTATTTTTCAAAGAGAGTGACATCACAATCCTGATCACACGGCTACGTCTCCCACCGACCTACACGGCCACCACCATCCTCATCTCATCCTCATCATGCATATATGTATATACTTTCTATTAAAGAAAAAGAGCAGCCGAGATGTCTACATGTCTTTTTTGTGAGGGTGGTTGGTTACAAAAACCTTAAAGCTTCTCTCTCTCTTTCTCCATTTCTCTCTTTCTCTCCCTCTGTTTTTCTCTTGCAGGAACTCGAGGAGATTTTTAGAGGTTGTGAATGTTGATCTCTTGAAGACAAAACAGGCGAGGAGTAAGAATCGTTTTGTCTTTGTCACCTTCGCGACGTACATATCTTGAATCTTTTGGTTTTGTCTGTGTGCTTGCGTGTATGTGTGTGTTTGGGTTGGTTTGGGAGCCCTCTTCCAGTGAAACATTATGGATTTGAATATGTGTGTATTATTATTAAATGTGTACTTGAGTGAACACACATTTCTCACTGGCGTGCGCTCTTTCTCCCTTTCTCTTTCTATCTCAGCCCTCCTTTCTTTTTTTACTGATAATAATATGGACGATGATGATGATGATGACGCCAAAAGTAGACGTATCCACTGAGGCCACCATACAGCATGAACATGAAACAAAGATTTGGTTAGAATCTTTCCCGTAGTGTGATGTGTGAAATATATAAGCGTGATAGAAAAATTTACAAGACTTTCCTTTGCCTTGTACCCATTTTACTTTCCATTTTCTTTATCTATCCTTACCTCATCCATCCTTGAGCTTTCATTCTTAAGCCGATTCTCGTTTACTCTTCACCAAATTTTTAACGTGCAAATGGATGCGTTATGCGCACGTATTCCATAAATACATTAAAGATTCGATATTGCATTTGCATCTAGTATTCATTTGGCGATGATGTTATAATTTGATATTTTTTGAAAAATCCCCGTGGAGAAAGCGTGTGGTGATGGTGATGAGTAAGATGGTGTAAAACTACACGGGTTAAATATAGGATGGCATGTAAAGATATAACGCTTAAACCAGTCATAAATGACGGTTTATAACATGATAAAACACAAAAATGAAATGCATGTATGCATTCCGAGCTGACAGAGTCGTCATCTGCTAAGAAGAAAAGAAGATGAAGAGTTGTGGTTATGGATGCACATTTATCAGAAAATATCTAATATTATAAGGTCCCTCTACCCATCCATGTTGTTAGGTACGAAAATATATATTCATTCAAATGATCATTGTTATGATCATAATATTCTTTTGTTAAAGTTAAA